>PITA01013565.1:0-57046 GCA_004023965.1 Spilogale gracilis | reverse complement strand
TGAACCCCACGCTTTCAACAACAAAAAGGGCAGCAATCTACCCTATGCCAAGATAATGTGCCTGAGCAGAACTCCCCTTTATTTTACTTTAACATCAATAAATTCAGCTTTGTCTTTTTAGTTCAGATGCTGATTGATGGTCTTATCGTTTGTTGCTGGACATACTGTCAAATACATGGTGTGTATATATGTATCTCCAGATATTTACGTATTTCTTACATGTAAACTGTATTATCTCTAGAGGGTAGGTTGTAGTTTGAGGTGGATTGAAGGGATTTCAGAGTAAATTTATAATTTTGCTTAGGTTTTGAACTTAGAATCTGGCCTCCTTATGAGCTTTGATGCTGTAGTCTATTTTTAGAAGTGGAATTGCTGAGGGACGGCCAGGGTGGCTCAGTTGGTGAAGCATCAGATTCTTGATTTTGGCCCAGGTTGTGATCTCAGGATCCCAGAATGGAGCCCAGAGGGGGGGCTTTGTGCTCTGTGAGGAGACTGCCTAAGGATTTCTGTCCCTCTGTCCCTCCTCCTGCTCATGCATGCTTGCTGTCTTTCTTTCTCTAAAATAAATAAAATCTTTACCAAAGAAAGGAATTGTAATTGCTGAGTAATGAGACAGATATTTGGAAATTTGACAGATGCTATCCTCCAGCACTATTTATCAATGTACATAGCAGTCATCAATGAGCAGAATGTTTCACCACTACAATTTCAAAATCTTTTATGATTCTACAAAGAAAAAAATTTTCTTTAGATTTTTTATTTCACATATTCCAACTTGAGCTTGAACGTCTGATCTTATTTGTAAGAAACATTTGCATTTCTTTTGTTTTCAGTGAATTGGTGGTTTATAGCTTGTGAACTAAAATGATGTTTGAAAATTGAAAAATCAAATTATCCTCAAGGCTGATTATTCCTCTCAGTTGTAGTAATATGCATAAAAACCTAGGAAAGTAATACTTCATTTGTGTTTATAGTTCATTTACCAATTAAATGTCCTCTCGGACCAATTTGTTCCTGATTTTTCAGAGAAACAATTTATTACTTGAAAAAAAAAAACAAAACATTGTTTTAAGCTACAAAGGAGGAAAACTCTCGGAGTGTGCTAAGGTTGAATTAGTTCTCTTTCCCCACTTGCGTTAAGCCTACACAAGTTAAAGTGGTTTTCTATTTTTAAAGAGCGAGATTTCAGCTCTTCTAGAGTACAGCCCTTCTTAGCTGGTACCTGGGGAAGATAATTGGCAGGTACCACTGGAAGGTCGATGTAAAGTACTGAGAGTTGCCCACTTTGAAAAACCCAAGGATGCGTGAGCTCCGCAAACCTGTGGGCGGCTGGGCTCACAAGTGACTATTTGGGGCTCTTTCCACCAATGGCCAGTATTTATGTTCTTTCCTTTCTTGGGAAGGCATATAAAATAACATTTTCAAAATTCTTTGTGCAGTTCTTAGTATGACCAAGCACTTTTGCAAACGTTATTCCTATTACCAGACCCGATGCTTATGCTATGAACTGTTGTTTTTTGGAGAATAGAAATGAATTTCAAGTCTGTGTACGTAGATAAGAATTAAGAAGATAATCCTGGCCATTACTCTGTGAGGTTCTACTTTATTATTATCCCTTTCTGGTGAGGTGGAGATCCTTGAGGCAGAGAGAGATGAAGAGGTGCGATAGTGAGTTGGAAGGACACATCTGCTGACTTAGAGCCCTGTCTCTGCACTGTAATAAACTGGAAACTGTATACACAGATATCCAGAACTCTATCTCTTCAGCCTTTTCTTAATGGTGGCATAACTTCCCAAAGATAATAATTAGTGGTGGAAGGAGAGTAGACCTTTGATGCCAAACTACAGATGATGTGAACTTATTTTGAAAGCTTTCCAAACAAATGCTGTATTTGACAAATGACAGAAGCACTGCAGGTTTAGGTCTGATGGCAAATCTTGGGAAGGCTGTCTAAAATGGCCTACTTTGCAGTATGTGTATATAAAAATCGTTTTTTATGAATTAATTAATTTATTTATTTGACAGAGAGAGAGATCACAAGCAGGCATAGAGGCAGGCAGAGGGAGAGGAGGAAGCAGGCTCTCTGCTGAGCAGAGAGCCCGATGTGGGCCTCGATCCCAGGACCCTGAGATCATGACCTGAGCTGAAGGCAGAGGCTTTAACCCACTGAGCCACCTAGGCGTCCCTAAAAATTGTTTTAAGATTTATTTTTATTGTCTGCCATTAGTTGGTCTATTTTGTCTCCTTGTGCCCCTTCTGCCCCGGGAGCTCAGCTGTTTCTCTTTTTCCCCAGAACACACTCTCAGTGCGCCTCGACGGAGAGCTCAGTGATAGAGTGTCTCTGTCCTATTATGCAATTCCTATTTTTAACTTGTACAGTAAAACTGTCATCCTAATAATGTCCTCATACCAAAAATTAATTTTGATCCTTGAAAGGTAAAAATTTATGTGCTCTGTGTGTGTCAGTGTTCTCGGCAATCTAATTGAGCAGTTTTTCCCCCAGACCATCATTATAAATTTGACAATTTGGCAGAGCTAGAGGAACTACTGAACGGCAAATCTGCATTGTGCTTGTAAATTTCAAAGATTCTTTGCTTATCGCTGATTTAAATTTTCCATTAAGAAGGAGAACTCAGAAGGAACAGGCAATTCATTTGAAGGAATCAGAGACAAAGTAGATTCTTAAACAAACAAGGGGAACCCAAGAGACCAGTGGCTCAGCCAGTTTTTCCTGGTAAGTAATGGCCCAGCTATTAAACATGAGCCTTGTCAGTGTTTGCTTTTGGTTGCAGTGAGGAGCCTCAGAGTCCCCTGCAAAGGCTGTGTTAGCTTGCAGCCATATCCTGTGTCATATTCAGACTCTTAATGATTAAGAATGCCTTCCTTCTCTACATTTCTCATTTTGATGGCACCGAGTATTTTATATTTATCCATTTTTAAGTTGACGTTCCCTGAGTTTTTACGATGGGCCACCTACTGTTTTTCATTTAGTCAATATTGTCTGAGTGCCTGCTAAATATCAGGAGCTGAGTTAAGCATTGTGGATTCAACGGGGAGCACAACTGATGCTGGTGGGGTTTACAGGGGAAAGAGATGCCAAAGAAATCATCACACACACAAATCCCCTGCATGTACAGTTATAATCTAGGATGAGTGGTCTGAGAGAAGAGAATGAGGTGCCCTCAGAGAATGGGGAGTTCAGGGGTGATTTCCCCGGGGAAGTGTTTTTGCTCTCATATACATTATTCATTTAATCTTTGCATCTAGTCTTCGATACTGGAGTTACCATCCCCACTTTGCACATGAGGATTTTAATGCACTGGAGGAGGTCCGAGTGCTCCTTGTCCTCTACTTCCCAGGCTCACGCAGGAATGACAGAGGGATGGAAGGGAAGTGCTGATTGATTGGTTCACAAGCATGGAGTTAAGGCTCTTTAAAATAATCCCACTCTCCTTCATTTGCCCCTTCTGGAAATTTTGTGTCAACATGTCCCTGGAAAGACAAACAAGCTGTTATTACAGCTTTGAAAGGATATGGAAGCAGTTCAGAATATCTGTGGCCAAACCAACTTTGCTGGCAAATACTGTTCACTTGTAATTGAATGCTGCAGTTATCCTGCATTAGCTCTGCAATTCATCAATTTCTGGATTAGCTGCTGCTTGAACATGTGGCTGACTTTGGATGCAACTCCTCCCAAGTTCAGAACAGTTGCAGTAAGTGTGGTCCACCAGCAGGAGAGCAGCAGCACCTGAGATCTTGGGGGAACCAGAATTATTATGCACGTCGGAGTAACTAGCACTGCCCTTCAGAATGTAGACTAGTGCGAATACTAGCCTAAAGGTACATCTGCAACCATATGATATGTACAAATGAGAATGCATGTAGACTTCTGAATAAATATCAGCTATTCTAAACATATGGATGACATGACAACTGGATGGAGGCATTCATATGAGCTGGTGAAGCAAATTTCTATGTATGGAAGCATTGAAAAGAATATGGGTGTGTTAGTGAATATGTAGTTGCCCATTTTTTTTTGTATCATCCCTTTTATTCTTTCCACAACACTATCTAATAAGTACAGTAATCCAAGTGTATTCTGGCTTCTGGTGAGTTGCTAAAAGAATAAGAGATGGGTCAGTAAGCTTACTAGGTCTGCCTTGGAATTACTGGTTGAAGATAAAGAAAAGAACCTTGTGCGAAATCATGCATAGGTCTCATCCAAACACATCCCCCCTCTGGGGAGACCTCCAGGCTGATGATCAGCAAAGTAATTTCTCTGTAACTGACTACTGCAAGAAGACTGCCCCTGGATTCAGATGTGGATTGACAGATTACTAATAATTATGTTAGTTTTCCAAAATGCCCCTCTCACCCTCCAAACCTCTTCTCAATCCAGCTTGTTTTCCATAATCTGTTTTTTGTTTGCTTTCGCCTCCATACAAATGGATCTGGAATTTAGCTGTTTATTTGGTAGTTTACAAAACATGCCAATGTGCCTCTGGGCATGAGTACAATATAAATCACAAGCCATAAATAAATGACAGAACAACAAAAACAAATAAGTACAAGCTGCAACTCACATGTCTTGTAACTAACCAGTCTTTTTTTTTTCTCTTATCAGAGGAAAAGGGAGTCAATCCTGTATCTCTCTCACCTGTGGATAGTCACACTGGTTTGTTTTGTTTCTCTTTAAATAACAAAAGCTGACTTAATGTCAAGATTAGCTGGCCAATAGGAAAAAAAATGTTTGCGATAACTCTTGTAAAATAATTCCAGTGGTAGCCTTCAGGTGAGGGAATATGGTTTATTTCAGCTTTTCTCTTTTTACTTTTATTTTTTCCTGTTTCCTTCTGGGAGTGATGATATTGATGACAGCCCTACGGAGTGGGTGCTTGCTCCGCAGTGTTCTTTAGTCTTCACAAGGAACCCACAGGGTCGTGGTGGCTTATTGTAAAAGCTTCTGTAAATTCAGGGCATCGAGTAATTTGCCTGGGTTGTTTAGGTAATAAGGAAAGCACCTGGGACTGGCCCCAAATCTGCTTCTTCCCAGGCTCCGTAGCATGTTCTCAGTGTGACTGTCCCCTCTTTGTATTCCCAACCCTGTAGGGCTCCCTTTCACTTCTCCCTAGTCACTCCTAGTAACCCTGGACTCAGTATTTGTGTTTTTATCTTAAGTAATCTCTGGGTCCAATATGGGGCTTGAACTGAAGACCCCTAGATCAAAAGAGTTGCACGCTCCTCCGACTGAGCAGGCAGGTGCCCCTGGACAGGGTCTTGCAGAGAAAGTGTTGCTTTCTCCCCACAGGATCAGCAGAGGCACAACTGCCATGAAGCTAAGGAAGGTTAAGCCTCGGGGCTCTTATTTCATGGCCTTCATGATTGCTGGGAGTTGCCAAAAGTCAGATAGTAATCTGTCACCAAAAATTATGTCTAATAATCTCTCAGTTGATTGCTAAGTTAGGTCTCCCTCGGTTTCATTAAAAATAAAGAACTGAATGTGACCTGACTTTAAACACGTTGTAGTCGTTTACTTTGTATATACCCAGAACAGTATTTTATATTGTCTGTTTTAGGTATATAGAAAGTAAATGACTGGATGTGTTTGTAGCCCATGGCAATGAGCCATAATACAATCAGGAGAAGGGAAAGGCGCCTTTCCTTAATAAAGCGAGCATCTCCGTTGTGCATGATCCTCAGGAAGATCCATTTTAGGAAAAGCACTTGTGCAAGTAGATCTAGAAATTCATTCCTTTAAAATCCTCGATGTTGGGTCTTCACATACTGTGGCTTGAAGCCCACTGGTGTAAGGAGTAATTCTTGGATCATTGTCTCTCATTCTCTTCCTCCTTCCCTTTCTCTCCATATAGTTTGTTTTCCAAGGGAGACGATAACCATTCTTGTTTTCTCCATGATGTCCCCCATCTTTCCTAATGAGGTTAGTTCTTCCTCTGTTATACAGGACATTTAGTTCCTCCGGTAGTTTGAAGCTAGTAACTGTGCCGGCGTGCTCCTCCCCCGGCCCCCTCTCTCAGGCTACCTTGTTCTGCACCTGCTGGAACAGCAAGACACAGACACAGAGGCTAGGCCTAAGTTTCGAAGTGCTGTCTCGCATTGTCTGGCAGTTACAGAGGTCTCTTCGCCAAGCACCGTCCAAAATGAACTGTTGTTATAAAATATAATCAGTTCCTGTCATTCGTGGTAGTTATGTTCTAGAGAGCTCCTGCTAACACTGAATTAGCGAATACTGAACCATTGCTCCTAAGGGAAATACAGTGTTATGTTCCTATGACGCCCTGGTTACCCTTTTGTCAGTCAGTGCTTAACCTTGTGTTAGGTGTTTATCTGTTTCAAGACACATTATTCAATATATATTATTTATTTACTTATTAATATCGAATTCACAGCCAACAGCACCATAACTCATGCCTAAACAAAGAGGATCTAAACCATGTATTTTCTCTCTAAGATACTTCACAGCCATCTTGTGCTTAGGAGTGGTAGACAGCACCATGCTTGGGGACTCTTAAATAGCAAAAATCACCAACAAATTGCACAGGAGAAGTGAAAAGTGGGATACTAAATAGACTCAGAAAGACCACTTGTTTGCAGAGAAAGAGCTGAATGAAACAAGATGACAGAATGTCAGTTTGTTCAGCCTCAGCTGGGAATGTGCTCATCAGGTGACTCGAACTTTTCACCACCCAGCACATGTCTGCAAATAATCATGAAGGCATTGCTAATATTATTTTGAGGGTTACAAGTAAATTTTGGTGAATAGGTGAAATCACAAAGAAGGGAAACTCAAAAGAGTTTTGACTCCCAAGAGTTTAATGGGCTAGATCATGTGCAGGTTATTATATTCCGTTTTAATTGCTTCTGATGTCAATCAGAAGCTTCGTGACATGTAGAAATTTATTTCTAAATTGTTTGGCTGACAAGCAGATTTTTTTGTGGAGCACCATAACAAGTAGTGTGGCTGCCATGTTGCTGAGGATAATATATTTTGAGACCAGGAGAAGGAGGCAGGGGGCACTCTGGCCTGAGTTTCCATGAAGCAATGTCTGGACCAGGAGGTGGAATCTGCTAATGGGGACAAGGAGGAGCTTACCAGGGATGGTAGAAGCTAGTCTAGACTTTAAGCCATTGAATTGTAGCCCATGAACAGGTTGGGCTGCTCCCTGTGGAAGGCAGGAGATAGACGAAGGGACATATGCTCACCCAGAGATCATCTGATCTCCAGGTATGCACCCATATCTGGACTTCTGTCTTCGCACTCAGCACTTGTCCACTGATGACCCTTTGGATGTTGAGCTTGCTGTTTCAGGCCCTTGCAGATGAGGTTGGCCAGAGGTCATCTTCCAGGTGTTATCTGGGGAACTAAAGCTCTGGACAGCTTATACTGAGGAAGAGCTCAGTGCCTTTGATGCTGTATGACAAGAGTCTGCCAAGAGGTAGAAATGCGGAGGAGGTCTCAGAGAAATTGTGTACCCCGGGGTCCTCCTCTTCTGAGAGGACTTATCCCAACTTCTACAGAATACACAAGAGGAAGAATCTCAATCATGCCTTTGGCTTCCCCAGTTTGATTCTCTTACTCCGTTCAATCTCTGCAAACAGAGCTGGCAAAGCACGGCCTCCTTCCGCTGGCAAAATGTGGAGGCTGCTGACCGGAGACGGAACTCAGCAGAGAAGTCTGCCCAGCTCGTCTCAGTTAACACTCCATGGCAGGCTGGGGCTCCTCTGGCTTCTCAGTAACTCTCTTGGTTTGGTTAAAAAAATTTTTTTTTTGGTAGCCCAGAGAAAAAATTTAGGATAAACTAAAGATAGAAAGTGGAACACGGTGCTTCATTTAGAGGGTATGAGTGAATCTGTCTTCCATTCAATACAGAGGTAGAAAAACTGACATGGAACTTTCTGCCAGTGCTTGGACCAGGGTAAATTCTGCTCAGGTGTGCATACAACTACTGGGAGGCAAAACATTCATAGGAGGGGAAGCCTAAGGAATTACCCACCTTCGAGAGGGTGGGAGGATGAGAGGAAGGAAAGTGGGAATGTGTACGTATTTCTGTGCTTACAATTCTGGGGTCTTAAGCTGTATGTATTTGGAATACTAAGAAATTAGTCTACTAGCTTCTAACTTTGCAAAGTGGTAGTAAGGGCTTTTGGAGACTTACTCCTGTGCCTGAACTGTTGTAGAGTTCTTACTGTGACTGCGCAGGTTAGTTACTCTTTGTGCCTGTTTCCTGATCAGTAAAAAGTGAGGGTAATAACAGTATCTCTTTCCCAGGGTGGTGGGGAGGAGTAAGTGGATTAGTGTACAGGATATGCTTAGGACTGTGCCAGGCATATGGGAAGCACTATGAGACACCATGGTTAGTCCCTGCTTTGTCCTCCCAGCTGCCTTTTTCCTGTGGGTATCTGCTCATCCCTCATTCAGATGATGCAAATTTGGTAAGGTTAGCGGTCTCCTTGGTCCAAGTCAAGCTGGATAGACCCACCACAGCAAACTAGTCCTTTTCAAATTGCCCAAGCTGATTTGGAGAGGAGAGGGAGCCTTGCCTTTGCCGAAGTAGAAACTGGTGGCACCTTCCAGCATACGACTAGGATCTTTCTGTAAAATGGAGGCCGGACGATATGGTGACGTTGAGTCCCTAAACCTAATCATGACCAAAGCTTAGACTTCCCAGCTTTGTAGTGATTCTGATAATATTTTTATTTTTTGCTCAAGTTAGCTGAAGTTGAGTTTCTTCCCCTCTCATTAATGTGGAGGAAAGACTACCATTATGCTTTTTTGTTTGTTTGTTTATTTTACGTATCAGAACTACAGGTTTCTGGCAGGTGTAGTGGGAGTTCTCGTAAGGTCAAGATTTTGCCCTTTTAGAGGTGCCTTTTTTTGTTTTTCTTTAAACAGTCTCTACATCTAGCAACTCACAGCCTAGAGATCAGAGTCACATGCTTTCCCACCTAGGCTAGCCAGGTGCCCCCTTGGGATGCTCTATGAGTCATTTGCATCCACCATTCACCCCACCCTCCCAGATTCACTTTCCAGTTCCCAGCTGGCAACATATGAAGGCTGAACAAGGTTTTTTGACAAAAGGGTAAAGAGGTCCAAGAGCTACTTTGGAGGGTCTTCAGTAGCACAGAAGTACTTAGTGCCATCAAGGAGTGTTGACAAAGGAGAGGACTAGGGAAGTCAGGAGAGTACTTTGAGGAGGCTGGAAGGAGGACAAGTAGAAGGGTATAGGGAGGGCTGGGGTAGGGCAGAATGCAGGTGTTCTGTGGTCCTCAAACTAGAAACCCTTTCCAGAGCTCCAACTCGTTAAAGGACCTCTGATTGCTGGAGTCTCCTGGGGCACAAATCAAAACCATGAGGCAGTTGGAAGTGAGAACAGATAAGAAGAGCATGGTAAATAGTTGATAGAGACAAGAGACAAAGAAGGAGGTAGGTAGGAAAACTCCCCTGGTGGGAGCAAGGTGTGAAGCGAGCGAGGCCACATCAGGAAGAGGGCAAAATTGGGATATGGAGTGGGGGAGCAGGAGGGGGAGAGCCATGAGACCAGGGGTTTCATAAAGCCTGGCTGGATTTACCAGTCCTGGTGGGGAAACTCTGACGTTCCAGACCCCAGGGCCTGTAGGGAAGCTCATTCTTAAAAAGTCAGCCTGCTTTCTTAAACACATTATCTTCATGGAATCCCAATGGATTTACAGTCCTTGTTTCCTTCTTGCAATCCATTCTGCCAGGGAGGGTCACAGACCAAGGACACACAGGAGTTGGTTCAGAAAGTGAAGAAAAGCTGCCTTTATGGCACTTGAGTGTATGACTGGGGGGGCTCTGGTCAGAAGAAAAAGACTGCTTCCTTTTCTTAATTCCATGCAGCAGATGATCAATTTCGCTCAGCACAAGACGAACTTGTGAGGTGGCTCCCCATAATTTGGAGCCCCTATCCTTTGACGCTGGAGCCAGCTGGCTAGGTTGGGTAGATGCTGGGGTCAGGCATCTGCTTGGGGACCAGAGTCCTTGACCCAAACCAAAGCCCACGCCCGAGGAGCAGTCCCAGTGAACAGCAGGTGTCACCCTTTTGCTTCCAAAACCCCTGTGTCTCCAGGTGCCTCCCGAGCTCCCCAAACTTGGGCGTTGGAACTGTGGCCAGGCGGGGTGGCACCGGCACCTGCGCGGCGCCTGCGAGGCGGGGGTCGCCAGGTTGCCGCGCGCTCCCGACGGCGAGGTGGGAGTGTGGGGACGCGGGGCGGCAGGTGCCGGCAGGAGCCCGCTGGCGGGCGGAGGTGAGGAAGGTGGCTCACGCTTCCAAGTCCCTCCCCCTTCCCCCAGGGGAGGCAGCGCGGAGGAGGCGCGGCGAGGGCTGGGGGCAGAAGCGCTCCCACCATGGCCCGAGTCCCGGCGCGCCTGCAGTTCCGCGTGCAACTGCGCTTCGTGACCGAGGAGCAGCTTTTCGGGGCCGGGCCGCTCTCGGCCCCGACCCCGAAGTCTCTGCAGCTGGAGGTGCACCCGGCGGGGGAGGAGGCGGACGCGACCGTGACTGACGGTGAAGTGCCGGGTCCCTCTCGAAAGTTGGGGCCGGGGGCGTGCGAGCGCGTGTGTGCGCCCGGTGCGCGTGGGGGGCGCGCGGCTGCATGTCCAGGGTTGTGTTCAGAGTGTGCGTGTGCTTTCGGGCGCGTGGAAGTGTGGGTTGCGCCATCTCCGTCGCCCCCAGAAGGTGTGAACCCCGAGGCTCACCAAGAGGAAATACTGGGCTACTTCCCCCTGCTCGGGGAGGGGGGCGCCCAGATTGCGTCTTTATTGCGCTCAGAGAACTTGGGAGCCACGGGCAGCTGGGCCTTAAGAACTTGTCTTGGTCAGAACCTAGAGGTGTCAAAGGCGAGGTCCGGAGGAGACAGGTGCGTGATGTTCTCGCCGGGCACCTACTTAGGAGCGGAACAGGACAGGGAACCCCGTCTCCTTACTTCCAGGCCTGCTGGTCTCTGTTTCCCTAACCCGGCTGCCGGCCCCCGGCCACCCTCCTGCCGCCACCCTCCTGCCGCAGCTGCAGCTTTCTGTGGACCAAGTTCTGACGCGCGTGGGAAGGGCCGTGCGGCGTGTTCACGGGTTTGAGTGGCTATCCAGGCCAGTGTGGTTTCCACTAGGCATTATATTTTGGTTCAAAAAGGGACCTTTACAACGATGTGGACCCCTGGCTTCCTGGAGCTGTGGGCATGTTAAGGGGGTGCTTCTAATCCCTATAAGATCCTGGACTTTTCTGAGAATCTTAGGAAACCTATAGAACTGGCCTCAGAAAATGTGTATTCAGGAGCAGCAAACTCTGCATATAAGTAAGAGGAGGTCACAGCTCCTCCCTACAGCTCATTTTAAATACCAGCTTCTAGTAAGTGGAGGCAACAGAGCCCCAGAAAGTCCTGGAGTTTCTTCCTTCTGAAACTAACTTCTAAGATTCTGAGTATTGTTTAAAGTGCTCCGAGTTGGTTCCATTGGGATTCAAATATCACAAGTACTGACCCGCTCCTCTGTGGTAAGGAGAATACAAGTTCACTGCTATAGCTCCAAGGCCTTAGAGCACACCCTGGCACACAGTGGACACTCAATCCTTGCTTGCTGTGGAATGAAAGAAAACCTTTGGATGGGTCTTCTTCCTTCACTCTGGGCTGGGATGGGGAAGCCTGGGTCTTTAAAAAAGAAATATTAAATACTGTTTGACTAGTGTTTTAGCTGGAGTCTTGGCAAGGGTTCACAAACCTTACTCAGCAACACCTAGACTTCTCTTTTGGTTGCAAGAGGGAAAAAGAAGAAGCTTTCAGTATTTCTCCTGGGAGTTTTAAAACTCAAGGTGCCAGAAAAGAGTTCAGTTTGTCAATGATGGTCATTTGATTTCATCTGTAGCCAAGCACGTGGAGAAACAAAGGCACAGAGCTGAGGTTGGCACACTACCTGGTGTCCTATGAGTTTCTTTCCCACAAATATGTGTTAAGAGAAGAAATATCTGAGGTTCAGGGTGAATTGAAGTTGTAGGCTCTTCAGCAAGTTACCGAATGCCTGGCCTATGTGGACATAATTATTTTACAGAGAGGAATATGCTTTCCCTTAGTGCAGTAAGTAGAGTCTAGAGGTGACCTCCGTGGCACGGATTAGATCAGACTCATGGAAATGGAATAATTACAGCGGAGGCAGGCTATCATTGTCACCTGATTTTGACAGTTCCTTGGGAAAGAATCACTAACCCGAACGTGGAGAACTCACTCTCTTAATAACCTTAAATCCTGAAATGCAATTGTTAAGGCTTCCTATGGAGAGTTTTGGGAGAGAAGCCATTCTGGAGTTGTTTTTTTAGTAGCTCATTTTACTGTGTGACCAACTAGACCGCTGTGGATGTTGGGCAGGCAGAGAGAGTTTAAAAACAGATTCTCATGAACTCTTGGAAGAAAGATTTGGGTGTATTCAAATATAGTAGCCGGAAGTTCAAATGGTTAGGGTTTCTCCTGGGATAAAGTCTTTTGGATGGGTCCAGAGTCCTTAAGAGTGGTTCTAAGCAATGTGCTTTTAGAAAGTGTAGTTTCTTAGCTCACATGTGGAATTAGTTATTACACAAGTAGGCTCTGGAGTAACTGGGCCTGGATTCATATCCTGCGCTGCCTTTTGTGAGCTGTGCTGTAGTTAGCATGTTACTCATCCTCTGTAAGACCTCAGTTTCTTCATCTGTAAAATAAGAATGGCAATTCACCTGTTAGGCCATTAAATAAAATAATGCGTATCATGCTGGGTGTAATGCCTGGCATATATTAAGAGCTTAGTCATTGTGCACTGTTGTTACTGTTATATTTGTATTTGGTCCCCCAAACTACAGTTTTCTAAGGCTGTTTTGGGCTGTATTTCTGTGCAGATGTTCCAAAGGAAACTTAAAGTAAGTCTGGTAGATAATACCTGGGAGAAATAGAACAGCCTTTTAGATTCCCAACTTCAGTAGCTTATCATGTAAAAAAGGGAACAGAACAAGAGAAACCAGTTTATTCTCATTTCAAGCCCTCCAAAACTGACGCTGATTTTACAAAGAGAATACACCAAGAGATCCAGCACTCTGGCTCATGAACTCTTGGGAACACAGTCATTCATTCCTTTTTTTTCGTACATATTTTTTTTGAGTACCTGTCCTACCACAAGCCTGCCTGAGAGCATACCTGATTCATCTTTTTACCCCCACAGAAGTCCACAATACCTGGTGCACACAGGCATCCATAAAAGTTTCTGGAGTGCATCAGCGATTTAAATCAAGAATTTTTAAATGTTGCAAAAATAAAACTTTAAATACTGAGCACCAAGTGCGGAATCTGAGTTGCCCCCAAACGATAAGACGCTGCTTTGATGTAGGTTCAGAGGGATGTTTTAAAATAGAGTGTATTCGTAGAAAACTTGAGGTATACTAAGGTCAACAAGCCAGGTGATGAGGGCCACCGTAGAGTTGGCTGCTTATAGAGGCACCCCATGCCATGGTGGCAGACATATGAAGAAGCAATAGGCAGGTTGAGGGGAGTGAGGGACAGATGGAGTAAGGGGGATTGTGGGCAAGAGACCTCACTGTGGTTTCCATGGGAAGGAACGAGGGAGGCAGTGTCAGCAGGCTTAGGTTGACAAGTTTGAATAATTTCAGCGGGCTTTGGGGGACGAGGGCCTGAGGTGTCCGGCACCTGGCTCTGGGGTTGATTAGGGCAGGTGGATAGTGGCCAGGAGTATGAGAGCCCAATCAAGGGGCTATTGTGGGTACGGGCTCTGGATTGGTTGGCCTGTATTTGAAAAGTGTGCTTCAGTGATTGTTTGCTGTCTCTAGGAAATGGCTGACCTGAGGGGGAAGTCTCCCCAGGGTCAGCAAGACCCCAAATGTCAACGCATCAGAATACAAAAATAAAAGACATGGTTAATACAAGGGAGGATCAGAACACAAGGGAATTGGTAAGTATAGTATATAGGGCGGGGGTGACTGTCTGCTGGGCTTGGAGGGTGGCCGTAAGCAGGAACGACCTCTGGATGAGGTCTTGAGTTCAGGTGATGGGGGAAAATATTATCTTCATACCCAAGTATGTGAAAGAGCGGGAAGATAGAAATCAGAAACAGGTGGAAATGGGTCTGCTGCTTCTCCTCCCCTTCCTCCAAGGTCAGTGCCATTTTAGGGGGCTGGAGGAGAATGGAATTTTAAGAACTGAGACTGTCCCACAAAGGTTAATGGTAGAGATCTCCAGGAGAGAGGAGAGAACATTTCTTTCCTTGTTCAGTTTAGAGCTGTCTTTTAATTAATCTGGAAGAGTTGGGGAAATATATAAATAAGCCACATAGATAATCAAGTATAAAAATGCAGTGATTTTTGTCTCTGAGGTCTTTTAAAAGGATGCTAGGTTTTTTGTTCCCTTGTGGTTGCTCATCTCATTAGAGGGGGAAAAAAGAACAGAAGAAAAGTCAGAGAAAGACAGCCTTTGTATCACACGGGAGTATTAATCTCCCTTCATTAAATTCTGTGATAACATACTCAGCAAGTTGAAGCCTATGATCAGAATCCTGAAGTCAGTCAACTACAAATGATACAGGTACTCATTTACTTTTCATTCAACAAATGTTTATTGAACACATGTCCTGTGCTAATCACTGGATGAGTTAGCTGGATTAAAGGCCATCTATATGGAGCTCATATTTTAATTGGGGGAAGATATTAGCCAATGACATAGCAAGACAATTTCAGAGTGAGGTCCATGTTTTGAAGAAAATAAACCCAATGGAAGAAAAAAAAAATAGAGACAAAGAAAGGGAGGGAGGCCAATTTAGAGAGTGATCAGGGAAGGTCTCTCTGGGGAAGTCTTGTTTGGTCTGAGGCAGGAAGGATGGGAGGAGCCAGCTAAGCAAAGACCTGGAGGAAGAAGATGACAGGCAGAAGGAATAGCAGGTCGAAAGGCCCTGAGGCTGGAAGGAGTTGGTGTCTTTGGAGTGGCCAGTGGAACCGATGTTCACTGAGAGAGACAGGAGCTAATGTGAATTGAAGTTAGTGTTCCAGTTATTTTTAGAGCATAACAAGTTATCTTCAAACTCACTGACTTAAAAATAACTTTTTTATAATGCTTCCAGGTAAGGCAGGGCTTGGCTGGGTGATTGTTTTGTTCCTTGTGGCATCGACTGTGGCTAATCACTGGGACTCAGCGGGTGGCCAGCCTGGTTGCAAGAAGGCTGCATTTCCCTGGGCTGATATCGGGGCTGCTATGTTGATTGATTTTTTTGTGTCAGTTTGGGTGGGCTGTGTACCCAGATATTTGTTCAGACCTTATCTGGATGGTTCTGTGCAGCTGTTTTTGGATGAGACTAACATTTAAACCGGTGACTTTGGGTAAAGCAGATTGTCCTCTCCACCCCGAATGTGGGTGGGCCTCATCCAATCAGTTGAAAGCCTTAACAGAACAAAGACCCGATCATCCCCAAGCAAGAAAGAAGTCTGTCCGCAGGTGGCCTTTGGAATTGAACAAGAACACTGGCTGTTCAATACTCACTCTGCTAGCCTACCCTGGAGATTTCAGATTTGCCAGATGTATGTACACCCCTCCACCCTATATTGTCTTTCTGGAGAACCCTGACTAATACAATGAAGATGACTCAAAGATTAGGACCGTCAGTGGGGAGCCTACCTGTACCCTCTCTACATGGCTTGGCTTCCTCCCACCATGGGCTTCTTTCCCAGAGACTCGTGGTTCCAAGAAAGAGTCTCCCAACAGACAAAGGAGAAGGCACAGTGCTTTTGGTGAGGCACACATGGAAATCACCTATGTCATACTCTCCTGATCAAAACGGTTATAAGGCTGCCCGGGTTCAAGGAAAGAGCATGTAGACTCCACCTCTTTATGGGTGGAGTGTCTAACAGCTCTCCATCTAGACATTCTGAGGAACACTGGGCATATTGCTGGCACGGTAGTCCCTCTCCCAAACAGCGGATTACCGTTTGCATTCGTGGTCACATCCGACCTTGCTGCATTTACTCGCTGCAAGTGTTAGACATTGTGGTTGCAGAGAGGTTGTTAAATCCTGCCAAGTAGCTTTTCTTGTTATGTTACCAAGAGCAGCACTTGTGTGATTTCATTATAACTTTCCGAGAAAGATATTTAATGCAACCAACTAGAGACGTCCGGCTGGACTTGGTTTTGGGTTCCAGCACTATGCAAGGCACATCTGCAAAGAGAAAGCATTCCTCTCCTCTGTCAGGCAGCTGTGGTACCTCGAATGGATGACAAATATGAAGCCATTCAAAGCCCTTGTGTGTTTGAGTCAAAGACACTGAGGTGAGAATACATGAAAAGGCTCATTTTCCAGGCTGAATAAAGACCCGTTAAAATTCCTTTCTTCCCCCATTTTCAATAATTGTACCAAGCTGTGGTCTGTATTGAGGACCTATCAATACACCAGTTTAAATATAGACAATCTGTTGGTAAATACTTAGGGTCAGTGCCACGGGGAAGAGAAAACAGGCATGGGAATCTTGGAAGTAAACAGCATAGTTGTCCCTTAATTTGATGAGTTGCCACTTGAAACAATGAGGTTATCAGGGCAAGGAATTCATGTACATCACTGACAACCTACTTGTGATAGGATGACTTTGTGTTGTGACTGGCCGTAGGATATTTGAACTAATCAACTGCTTTCTCATATGAGGCTTATAGACATTTAGCAGGGGGGTTGAAGTGGCAGCATGGAGTGAGCACATTCTGTCATTAGCATCCTCCTCCTCCCAGGGTTGACCCCCCCCCCCCAGCTAGGTTTTCACACTAAAGACCTCAGATGAAAGCTGTGGTGTTAGGTGTTCCAGTGCGTTCACATTTTATCCCAGACTGCTTCACTCAGAGGAATGACTTTACGTTCTTGAATAAGGTCTTTTTTTTTCCCCCTTGGGTCTGTGAGATTTCCGAGTATCCTAAATCATTGTCCAGTTATTATGTTTACCTCCACGTCGCTAAGCTGTGGCTTTGCGGTAGGTGCTGGACACCTATGTGTGGCCTCACTGTGTGCGGGAGGGCTCGTCGTACTGACGTTATTGTATTGGCTCATGCAGTCCCAAGTGTATCGTCCTCGAAACCTGACTCTGTCCCCCTTTCCATGACACAGTCTTGTGTTTAATCGTTCAGTCTTCAGCCTGTGGTCAAGTTGGACTTCTAGCCACAGACCCAAAGTCACGTTAGCCCACAGGAGGAGAAAACTCTGTGCTTGAGGCGTGGAGGGAGCTGGGTCTATCACTAAGCTTAGAAACCGGATTGGGAGAATAGAGTGACTGATGGTTCACCTTTTGGCATATTTCAGGCAGAATTAAGGTCTTCTGACTTGGGGCCAGTTGTCTAAATAAAATTGTGAGACCTTCTTTTATTAATGGCTTCTCTTTTAACCCCGTTTTACAGTTAGGGTGGTGAGGTAGTTGGATTAGTCAGGTTAGATTTCCCCACTTAGTTTCATGACCTTGTGCTTACTGAACCTGCCCGAGCCTTTCTTAGTTTTTTTCTTCTAGAAACTGACATAACTTTTACCTCATAAAGTTATGGCAAAAATAAAAAGAGTAATGAAATGTGAAAAAATGCAAAGTGACTTCTATTTTTTTTATTGTTACTTAAATTTTTTTTTAATGTTCCAAGATTTACTGCCCATTCCCCACACCCAGTGCTCCATGCAATAGGTGCCCTCAGTACCCACCACCAGGCTCTCCCATCCCTCCACCCCCTCCCTCCAAGTCCCTCAGTTTGTTTCTGTGTCCAAAGTGTCTCTTGTTTTGTTCCTCTCCTTGAATTACCCTACTTCCCATTTACTTTCCTTCTCCCACTGTCCTCCAGGTTACCCGTCATGCACAGCAAGTAAGTGAAACCATGTGATACTTGACTTTCTCTACTTGGCTTATTTCACTCAGCATAATCTCTTCCAGTCCAGTCCATGTTGCTACAAATGTTGGATATTCATCCTTTCTGATGGAGGTATAGTATTCCATTGTATATATGGACCACATCTTCTTTATCCATTCATCTGTTGATGGGCACCTTGGCTCTTTCCACAGTTTGGCGATTGTGGCCATTGCTGCGATGAACATTGGGGTGCATATGGCCCTTCTTTTCACTACATCCGTATCTTTGGGGTAAATGCCCAGTAGTGCAATTGCAGGGTCATAGAGTAGCTCTATTTTTATTTTTTTTAAGGAATCTCCACACTGTTTTCCAAAGCGGCTACACCAGCTTGCATTCCCACCAACAGTGTAAGAGAGTTCCTCTTTCTCCGCAGCCTCTCCAACACTTGTTGTTTCCTGACTTGTTAATTTTGGCTATTCTGACTGGTATAAGATGGTATCTCAGTGTGGTTTTGATTTGAATTTCCCTGATAGCTAGTGACGCTGAATTTTTTTTCATGTGTCTGTTAGCCATTTGTATATCTTCTATGGAGAAGTGCCTCTTCGTTTCTCTTGCCCATTTTTTGATGTGTTTATCTTCTTTGGTGCTATAGTAAACGGAATCGATTCTCTGATTTCCCTTTCTATTTTTTCATTGTTAGTGTATAAGAATGCAACTGATTTCTGTGCATTGATTTTGTATCCTGCCACATTACCGAATTTTTGTTGAGTTTGAGGAGTTCTTTATAGATCTTGGATACCAGCCCTTTGTCTGTAGTGTCATTTGCAAATATCTTCTCCCATTCTATGGGTTGCCTCTTTGTTTTGTTGACTGTTTCCTTTGCTGTGCAGAAGCTTTTTATTTTGATGAAGTCCCAGAAGTTCATTTTCGCTTTTATCTCCTTTGCCTTTGGAGACGTGTCTTGAAAGAAGTTGTTGTGGCCGATGTTGAAGAGGTTACTGCCTATGTTCTTTTCCAGGATTTTGATGGATTCCTGCCTCACGTTGAGGTCTTTCATCCATTTCGAGTTTGCCTTTGTGTGTGGTGTAAGAGAATGGTCTAGTTTCATTCTTCTATATGTAGCTGTCCAATTTTCCCAGCACCATTTATTGAAGAGACTGTCTTTTTTCCAGTGGATATTTTTACCTGCTTTGTCAAAGATGATTTGCCCATAGTTTTGTGGGTCCATATCTGGACTCTCCACTCTGTTCCATTGGTCTATTTCTCTGTTTTTGTGCCAGTACCATGCTGTCTTGGTAATCACAGCTTTGTAATAAAGCCTGAAGTCGGGTAACGAGATGCCCCCAGCTTTGCTTTTCTCCTTCAGCAATTCCTTAGCAATTTGGGGTCTTTTTTGGTACTATATAAATTTTAGGATTGTTTGTTCCAACGATTTGAAGAATGTTGGTGGAATTTTGATCAGGATGGCATTGAAAGTTTAGATTGCTCTGGGCAGTATAGACATTTTGACAATGTTTATTCTTCCGATTCCATGAGCATGGAATGCTCTTCCATCTTTTTGTGTCTTCTTCAATTTCTTTCATGAATGTTCTGTAGTTCCTCGAGTACAGATCCTTGACTTCTTTAGTTAGGTTTATTCCTAAGTATCTTATCGTTTTTGGTGCTATAGTAAACGGAATCAATTCTCTGATTTCCCTTTCTATTTTTTCATTGTTAGTGTATAAGAATGCAACTGATTTCTGTGCATTGATTTTGTATCCTGCCACATTACCGAATTTTTGTATGAGTTCTAGTAGTTTGAGGGTAGAGTCTTTCGGGTTTTCCACATAGAGAATCATGTCATCTTCAGAGAGAGAGAGAGAGTTTGACTTCTTCTTTGCCAATCTGGATACCTTTTATTTCTTTCTGTTATCTGATTGCTGTTGCTAGGACTTCTAACACTATGTAGAACAGTAGTGGTACGAGTGGGCATCCTTGTCTTGTTCCTGATCTCAGAGGAAAGGCTGTCAGTTTTTTCCTGTTGAGAATGATATTCGCTGTGGGTTTTTTATAGATAGATTCTATGAGGTTGAGAAATGTTCCCTCTATCCCTGTATCCCTTTGAAGAGTTTTGATCAGGAACAGATGTTGTATTTTGTCAAATGCCTATTCTGCATCAATTGAGAGTACCATATGGTTCTTCTCTCTTCTCTTATTGATTTATTCTATCACGTTGATTGATTTGCAAGTGTTGAACCACCCTTGCATCCCTGGGATAAAACCCACCTGGTCATGGTGGATAAACTTTTTAATGTATTGTTGGATCCTGTTGGCAGGGATCTTGTTGAGAATCTTGGCATCCATATTCATCCAGATATTGGCCTGAACTTCTCCTTTTTGATGGGGTCTTTGTCTGGTTTGGGGATTAGAGTAATACTGGCTTCATAGAAAGAGTGTGAAAGTTTTCCTTCCATTTCTATTTTTTGAAAGAGCTTCAGAGGAATAGGTGTTATTTCTTCTTTCACTGTTTGGTAGAATTCCCCAGGGAATCCGTCTGGTCCTGGACTCTTGTTTTTGGGGAGGTTTTTGATCACTGCTTCAATCTCATTGCTAGATATAGGTCTATTCAAATTGTCAATGTCTTCCTGTTTCAGTTTGGAAGTTTATAGGTTTCTAGGAATGTATCCATCTCTTCTAGGTTGTTAAACTTATTGGCATATAATTGTTGATAGTAATTTCTCATGACTGTTTCTATTTCCTTGGTGTTAGTCGTGATCTCTCCCCTTTCATTCATAAGTTTATTAATTTAGGTTTTCTCCCTTTTCTTTTGGAGTAGTTTGGCCAATGGTTTATCAATCTTATTGATTCTTTCAAAGAACCAGCTTCTAGTTTCGTTTATGTGTTCTACTGTATCTCTAGTTTCTGATTCATTCATCTCTGCTCTAATCCTTATTATTTCCCGCCTTGTGTGGTGGGGGTGGTTTAATTTTTTGTTGATTTTCCAGGTCTTTAAGGTGTAATGAGAGTTGGTGTATTCGGGATTTTTCAATTTTTTTGAGTGAGGCTTGGATGGCTATGAATTTCCCCCTTAGGACTGCCTTTGCTGTATCCCATAGGTTTTGGATCAATGTATCTTCATTCTCATTGGTTTCCATGAAGTGCTTCAGTTCTTTGATTTTCTGGTTGATCCACAGATTCTTGAGCAGGATCGTCTTTAGCTTCCAAGTGTTTGATTTTCATCTGAACTTTTTATGGTGGTTGAGTTCCAGTTTCACAGCACTGTGGTCAGAGAATATGCAGGGAATAATTTCAATCTTCTGGTATCGGTTGAGCCCTGATTTGCGACCTAGTATGTGGTCTATTCTGGAGAAAGTTGCATGTGCACTTGAGAAGAATGAGTATTCTGCTGTTTTAGGGTGGAATGTTCTGAATGTATCTATGAGATCCATCTGATCCAATGTGTCATTCAAGGATCTTGATTCTTTGTTGATTTTCTGCTTAGATGATCTGTCTATTGCTGAGAGTGGTGTGTTAAGATCTCCTACAATTAATGTATTCGTATCAATATGATTCTTTATTTTGCTTAACAGTTGGCTTGTATAGTTGGCTGCTCCCATGTTGGGGGCATAAATATTTACAATTGTTAGATCTTCTTGGTGTATAGACCCTCTGTATAGATCCTTTGAGAAGGATGTAGTGTCCTTCTGTGTCTCTGACTACAGTCTTTAGATTAAAATCCAATTTGTCTGATATGAGAATCGCTACCCCAGCTTTCTTTTGGCGGCTGTTGGCATGAAAGATGGCCTTCCATCCCCTCACTTTCAATCTGGAAGTGTCTTTACATTTAAGATGAGTCTCTTGTAAACAGCATATGGATGGGTCCTGTTGTTTTATCCAGTATGCAGCCCTGCGCTTTTTATTGGAGCATTTAGGCTATTCACATTGAGAGTGATTATTGATAGATACATTTGTATTGACATCATGTTGCCTGTGAAGTTCATGTTTCTATAGATTACCTCTGTAAATTTCTGTTCTGTGTCACTCTTGGGTCATTTCTCTTTTATAGAACCCCTCTTAGTGTTTCTTGTAGTGCTGGCTTGGTGGTTGCATAATCTTGTAGACTTTGGCGGTCGTGGAAGCTCTTTATTTCTCCTTCCATTCTGAAAGTCAACCTTGCTGGATACATTGTCCTTGGTTGCATATTTTTGTCATGTAATTTCCTGAATATGTCTTGCCATCCCTTTCTGGCTTGCCAGGTTTCTGTGGAAAGGTCCGACGTTATTCTGATGGCCCTCCCTCTATAGGTAAGGGATCGCTTTCCCCTAGCTGCCCTTAAGACATATTCTTTGGTTTTATGATTCAAAAATTTCACAATTATGTGCCTGGAGGTTTTTCTGGCCTCATTGATCTTGGGGGGTGTCCTCTCTGCCTCTAGGACATGAACATTTGTTTCATTCCCCATATTCGGGAAATTTTCATCCATGATTTGTTCAACAGTATCTTCTAGGCTTCTCTCTCTCTCAGCTCCTTCGGAGATTCCAATAATTCTGATATTGGAGTGTTTCATGGCATCATTCATTTCCCTTATTCTGTTTTCATGTGATTTTAGCTGTTTGCTCCAAGACTTCTCTTGCTCTTCCTTCTTAATCCATCTGTCTTCTAAATCACTGATATGATCTTCAGCTTCACTTACTCTAGCTGTTAGCATATTTAAGTTAGATTGCATTTCATGAATAGCCTTTCTAACTTCAGCTTTCACTTCTGTTATTATGGCTTCCATTTTGAGACTAATGTTCTTTTCCAAATTAGCCATTGTTTGGACGATTGCTGCCCTGAATTCCATTTCTGTCATATTGTTTATGTTCATTTCCAATAATTCTGTGACTGGGGTTGCAGACTCAGGGTTCTTCTTCTGTTGGATGTTCCTCCTCCAAGTCATTGTGGTGAGGAGTGTTTAAGGGGTTGTATAGCTAAATATATCAGCCACTATCCAGGTGAATTGGTCGCTGGAAGGTTTTGGAGCAATCAGAATTCACCACCAAAAAGGAAAAAGAAAGAAAAAAGAGAAAGGAAGAAAG
This sequence comes from Spilogale gracilis, assembly GCA_004023965.1. Taxonomy (NCBI): domain Eukaryota; kingdom Metazoa; phylum Chordata; class Mammalia; order Carnivora; family Mephitidae; genus Spilogale; species Spilogale gracilis. Next base: position 34,135 of record PITA01013565.1, on the reverse strand, counting down.
GAAGCAAGTAAAGAAACCCCTGCCAGAGTGGGGCCCAGTAGTGGGATTTATATGGAACAAAACTACTACAAGGTAAAGAAAAGGGCTATCAAGGGTAAATGAAGAGATCAAAAGGGAAGCCCAACCTGAGTAGCCCCCAAGACCAGTATTTATATAATACAAAAGCAAAAACAATTACTCAGAAACGCTGACAGACTAGAGTGGGAAGGTGAGGGCAGACACTCCCTGTGGGCAAGAAAAGTGTTTCAGAATGTCCCGAGTTTGTCTTCTTGTTATTGTTGGAGGAGCCCACTTTCTAAAGATACAGGGAGATCAGAACTGGTTGTATACAGAGGTAGTATTGAATAGGGATATAGGATTATCTTGAAGCTTATAACTATATGTATATGTAAAAGGAAAAATAAAGGAAAGAAGAGAGAAGAAAGGGAAAAAACAGATAAAACAAACAAGGAAACGAGAGGCAACAACAACAACAGAAAATATAGGAATGTGTTTGAAAAAATTTCCAGGTAGAAAATTGTTATGGAGTGTTGTATTGAGTATCATGTTGTGAGAAAAAGTGGGTTAAAAATTAAAAGAACAAAAACCGTGAGAATGAATTTTTAAGTTTAGAATGGAAACTTTAAAAGTAAAAATAGAAAAAAGTTAAAGCAAATAAGGTGAAAAACTATCAATAAAGTGTACAGTTTTGGGGGCAGCACCAGGAGTTTAATAAATTGCCTTTCCCCAGAGATGTTGGGGTTTTGCAGTTTGGGTGTTGTCCTCCTGAGCTTCTGGCTTTGCCTTCTGGGGGTGGAGCCTGCCGCGCTGTTTTCAGTCCCTTCTACCTGGGCTGCATCTCTCTGCCCCCTTGCTAGGGACTGGAGTCTATTGTAACCAGGTTGTCAGGGTTCAGTTCTGTGTGTGTGTGTGGGGGGGGGGGGGATGGTCTTTTACGGCCTTTTTCAGCTGCTGAGGAAGTCAGGTTGGAGCAAGATGTCTGCGCCCAGACCTCCTTCCCATAGAGAGCCCCTAATTAGCAACCCTCTGGACATGGGGGGGGGAGCCCTGCACAGCCTCCCCCTTGGCCACCTGTCACAGCTGGGCAGGCGCAGACGCTGGTTTGATTTCTGTCTAAGGCCCCCTTGTGTCGTTTCACTCCCGCACCTTGAAACCACAACTGAGTTTGAGTCGCGCAACCTTGTCTCTGCCCAGGGAGTCTGTGTGACCCTGACGCTGGAGGGACTGAGGTCCCACAGCCCCGCAGGTCCCGTGCAAGTCTGCAAAATCCCCTTCCCTGGGTGGTCCATGCCTGGCCCACGGGGTGGAGAGAAGCAGGAGAGAAAAGCAGTGGAGGAAAGGGGGAAAAAATAGCGGCGGAAAAATAGGCTCTGTGCTGCTGGTTCCGCTGAGTTCCCTCGCGCCACACCGGGCGCACTTTCTCTCCTCCATCTCCGTTTCCCGGCTGCCGCAGCGGAAAGATAGAGTCTGCACTCCTGGCTCCTCGGAGTTGCTGGCTCCTCGGAATTCCTGGCTCTGCCTCGCCCCGACTCAGACTGTAATCTGCTGTTTCCTGAACACAGAGCACTTTTGTGCTGGGCTATTGGCTTCCAGTGGTTCGGCTCTGTAGGCTTCCTCCTCCATGCCCCTGGTCCCTCCGATCACTCTCACTTGTCTCTACCTCTTTGCCGATGATCCTTGTCCGTCCTGGTGATCCAGAAGTGCGAAATATCACATTTCAGGCTGATTTCATGGGTGCTCATAGTGTTCCTGTAGTGTTTTTTTGCAGGAATTGAGCTCACTTCAGGGGATTCCCCAGAATGCGGTCACCTGGCCTTCCGCCATCTTCTCTCCTCTCTGCAAAGTGACTCCTATTAATTTTCCAAAGTAAATGATCAAATAGAAATAATGCAGAGATATTTGGCAGGCAGTTGTAAAGCAGAGCCACCACTTTTATGGAGCTTACATTCTAGAACCATTGGGAAAGCATCAGGATGCTTTGTCCATGCTCGACTTCCTGTAAGACTGTAGGAGAAAAATTTATTTTGTGATTCTAGTAGATTTACTGTGTGTATAGTTTTTTTCTACGGAGTCAGTAACATCAGCCTCTCTGCTGAGGAATCATTTCTCAAGGCCTTTTTATGTACTGTTCTTCTGCTTAAAATGCTTTTCCAAATTCAGATCTCCACTCTGGCCTTTGGTATATTTAGGTCCTACTCCTCCTTTAGTTCTAAGTTGGAAAGCCCCGTTTTGAGAAAAAGGGCGTCTCGTCAGGCTGAGCACCCATTGTTCCCATTGTGGCCACCACCATATTTCTCAGCCCTTTGCTTTCATGGCACTGACCACAACTTGTAATGAGAAATAAAATAGTTTTATGATTTACCTTTGATTAAAATTGAAATTGGAATCTCAGGCCACAAATTGCAAGAGTATTTAATGAGAAGCCTTTGAGAAACAGGGAAGAGATTGACCCAAATGCTTCTGGAGAGTGTGCGTGAGAAGGTTGAAGTGTATTTTCCATTTAGGCACCATAAAGCCATCAAGAAAGAGGAGCACTAGCCAGGTTAGGAGGAAGGACTATCTCGGTCCAAACTCTGCATATCCTGACTCTTGTCATCATGAAATTGAGTTCTTGGCCAGTGTCTTTACTAAGAAGGGCAGAAAGGTCTCCAGTCATATTTTGTTTTTAACTATAGAAGGCTTATGGTGATCTCCTGGGAAATATAAGTCAACTTTGAGGCTATTACGACTGCTGAAAAGCTTGTTTAACATGTTTGTTATGGGAAATTGTATTTACTTACTACATGTGTATTTTAGAAAATTACATTCTTTAGCATATTTGGTGTAGAAAATTGGGTTTATTCGCCATCTTGTGTTGTACACTGCAGCAACTGTGATGACTAGCTTGCTGACTTTCTTCAGTAACTCTCCCTATATCAGTGGGAGGAATTCATGTCATTTCTTGATTCATGCAGCTTGTATTTATTGCATACCCATCATAAGCCACTGTTTGAGGCACTGGGGAAATGACCGTGTATTAGTTATCTATTGCCAAGTAACAAGTAACTACAGACTTAATGGCATAAAAACGATACACATTGATTACCTCCTCGTTTCTGTGTTCGGGAGTCTGGGCATGGCTTCAGTGGCAGCAACCTGCAATCAGTGGCTAGTACTGAGATTTCATATAAAAATTTGACTAGGGCAGGATCATTTGTGTGGTTCTTGGCTGAATTGGGTTCATTAAGTGCTATTCACTGAGGTGCTCAGCTTCTCGCGGCCCATTTGCTGGAAGCCACCTCCAGTTCCTTGATATATGGGCCTGCCCAGCATGGCCACATGTCTTCAAAGCCAGCAAGAGAGGGAGGGGTCTGGGATAGCAAATGAAAGTATAAATCACATGTAACCTAATCATGCAAGTGTCATCCCTGACCCTTGTCAGAGTCTGTTGGTTAGTCCCTAGGCCAGCCCATACTTGCGGAGAGAGGATTACTTCATGGCGGCCTGACTCCTGGAGTCTGCCTGCCATAAGGAGTGAGCAAAAAAAGGTCACCACTTTCACAGACTGCACATTCTAGGACCATTTGGAAAGGATCAGGGTCTTTGTGCTGGACTTCGAACAGGCCTGTTTGAGAAAAAGATACTTGGGGTTCTCACATGAATTGCTGAACACCATGGAAAGAATCCTTTTGTTTAAATTAGTTATCAGGTGTAGTCCTGCCCCGACTCTCTTGGGGAGTTTGCAGCTAAATTGCAGAACCAGAGTATGTCTCTAAAAGTATGCAAAATCTCTGAACAGAGCTATACTCTTGATGAAACAAAAAAATCAGCTCCAGTACATCTGACTTCCTGGTCCTTTGTTCTACTTTGGAGAGCTGGATGGAGGGGGTCCCGCTTTTAGGATTAAGACAAATCCCGTTGTGGTAACCTAATGTTTAATTTTTAGTCAGTATGACTTCATCATGACTTCATTTCTTTGTGTGGAGGGCTCAGCTAGCTTTTCTTCTTTGTGGGGAAGAGACATGTATTGAAGATAAATTTGTGTTTAGGTTCAGACACTGAAGCATGTTCAAGTTACTCACAGGGGAGACAGGGCACCATTGTTTCAAATACTAGAAATTATAGTGATGTTTTAGAGGGTGAAACAAGTCAGGATGAGATGGGAAAGGAGAAAGAGATAAGGAAGGCGGAAAACAAGGAAGAAGGAAAGGGAAGGAAGAAGAAAGGAAGCCGGAGCCATCGCTGTATTTATTGCATCTGAGGTGATAAATAAGTGGTACACTCGATCATGCTGCTGATTTCTGGAGCAGCCATGTTCTATGACTTGAAGTCATGATCTAAAACACGTTTCACAAACCTTGACATTTACACAGTCCTGGGTTTAGAATTTATGCTTTAAAAAACATGGAGCTAGATTCTGGACAGGCTTGAGAGAACAGCTCTGCCTTGGAACTTGAGTATCAGAAAATCAGAGATTAATGAAAATCCATCAGTCAGAACAAGGAAGAGGAAAGTGGGTCTGAGTTATGTGTCCGGCTCTTAGCCTAACCAAGTGCAGCTAATGATTGCACAGATCCCAAGGTGAGCATTGCAGGTGAATGTGAGATGCGATGCTTGGAAAACCAGCAGGTTCCGGAAGTATCCTGTGATATTCAGAGAGAAGAACAGACCTGAGATGCACACCCAGCGGAAGGCGCTGGAATCTGAGCCCTCAAAGTGCTTCTCTGTGCTTGGAGAACAGAAGGTCTGTGTCACTGCTTTGTGAATTACCTTCGGTTGAAGCTTATTTTTTCCTTACAGGGAGACTTTTTTTCTGATTTCATATTTTTTCTTCCTCAGAGAAGGAAGTTTTTTAAAAATCTCATTTCTACAGATGACAAACGCTTCAGGGTGTGAATGCTGTTTCCTTAGATTTTTAGGAATATCAGATCAGAAGAGCCGAGAGCATGTCAGCTATTGGCAGTGAATGTTAATTTTCTAATCTGCGGAATAATAATGGCATTCGAAGAGACTGGGGTTCAGAGACATGGAATAAATGTACAGGCTCAGCCGGCTCAGCCAGCCTGGAGCTCAGCCCCACTGCCCACTTCAGCTCTCTCTCCCAATCTCCTTGGAGAATATTTAGAGTGTACTTTCTCTACCAGCTTAAATGATTCTTCTCCCTTGACTCATAGGAATAGTTGTGATTTTCCTGTCTCTCCTTTTCTTTTTTCATAAAGCATTTGATTCCTTGATATTCCAGTTAGACGGGGAATCCATGATCTGGTGGCAAAGGAGTTCACAAATACCACTTTATTTGCATTTCCTCATATACTGATGTGGCCTTCCCTTTGGGCTTCTTGAGGTCAGGGCTGTGTCTTAATCATTTCTGTGTTTCTGGAGAGATGTGCAGTAGGGCCCGATTCTAGTGGATCGGGGGTGGGGGGAGTGTAAGTTTTCCTTGGAAAATATGGACCTAAAATCCACATCTGCTTTATTCTGCCCTAATTACCATGGGCTAAGTTTTCTGTAACCTTCCTAGTAATTAACCAAGTTTCTCTTTGCTCTTATTGGTTAATTTTGTTCCTCTTGGAGCAGATCCTTCCTAATCAGAGTATGTGCTGAACTTTAAACTCATAATCTGACAAATGAGGGGGAGCAGTTGAGCTAATTTGCAATGGGTCTGCCTCAACAAAGCATCATTCAGTGTTTTGGGAATCATTTCAGGCTTCCTCACTCTTTTTTCCCTGATTCTTTCTTAAATGTGTTGTTTTGTTTTTAATTAGCTTGGTTCACCCCGGGGTGGGGGGGCGGGGGGGTTGCAAACACACTTGCAATGTGTAGATAACAGGCACCTTTCAAGAAGGTCCTGCAATGGCTCACAAACGAAATTCCCCAGAAGGCTAGAGAAGACGCTTTTCTCCATGGAGCTTAGAGCTCAAGAAATAGAGACTTCACATCGTTTGAGGTAGAATAGCTGCTTTATGTAAACTTTTTCCAAAGCAGTATATTCTGTCATTGGCAAGTAGCAAGATCATGAAATGTCAGTCATTTTTATTGTTTTTGATAGTTTATTTATTAAATAACTCTCTTGGCCTGCACCCTGATAAGGCCTAACCAGCAAGAATAACCAGATTTTCTGTATAATTCTTACTCTTGATAATATTATCTACTAGACACGTGGACTCTTGTCAGCAGTGGGTGGCCTCAGAGTCCTACTGCTTGTGAAAAGCACATGTTGGCCCTTACCTTTCTTGATGTGGTCCTCCTGAGGGGACCTGTTAAGCCCACCAGGTCTTAAGTTCATAGAATGAAATTTCTATTATAGGTGTCCCAAACCGCAATGTTAACAGAATGAGAGAAAATAGACATGTAACCCAGGGGGACAGAGGCATGAGAGGTAAACAAGGTTCGAAAAGAACCACAGACCCTGTCCATCTTTTTATGGTAGCCACAGAGAGGAATTACCAGATATCATCACATTTCCCATGCAGCAAACGTTTCTTATTGGGTACTTGCATACCACATAACTGCTCATCGACATTCTGCTGTCCTTTTTGTCTCATATTTTTCACTTTCAGCTAGTTAGCTGCAGCGGTGGGGGTGTCTGTCCTTTTGCACAGAACCTCAAACACACATGAGTCCTTTGAGTCGTCTTCCTACATCATTGCAGGCATAAGAGTACACGCCAACAGTTCAGTAGAGAATTAGTAAACCTGTTTTGCAGTATGTGTTTCTGCAAGAGTGGAAAACTAGGGCTCTCATATCTGTCATTAGAAGTATTTTGTATGGTGGGACAATATTATTAAAGATGAATTTCCTGGGTACTTGAGCTAATGGTCATGGTATAAATCTTAATCACCCAGCATACCTTCCCCCAAAACAGAAATAACAGGAAGGAGAACTAAAACTCATGCTCTCAGCATCACAAGAAGATAAAATACCGTCCAAACTTCAAAATACCTGCAACTATAAAAATAAACACGGAGTCCCTGTGAGTTATCTCTCACTGCCCTGCTGAAAGCCCTTGTGAATTACAGGGCCAGTCCCTGATCACTTTCCTAGACTTGAGAAGGAAGAACTAGCAACAGACCTGTCACTGATCTAAAGTCATCACCGCAAAGTCCACCACAAGAATGACAAAGAATGGGGCACAAAAAAGTGATCTTGTAGATCAGGAAGCTGACAACAGGGCAGAAACTTAACATTGCAAATACAAGAGGCAGTTTTGGAAAGATGACATTTCAGGAGAAGAGAAGGAGTTTAAAATGGAGAGGCACCTTTTGAAAACCACAGGTAAAGGAGGGATAAAGGAAAACACATTCGTGATCCTACAAGACAAAAGAAAAAAAACAAAGAACAAACATCCCACTTGAAAAAACATCCAGTAAATCTACCACATACCACTATTGATAAAAAAAAATGCACTCTTGAACACGGTATCTCTTCACACACTCCAAACCGCCCTTTCCCAAGAATGCAGAGGCGTTACCAGCCTTCATTTATATATACCTACCATGAAAATACAGCAGTAAATGAGAATTAAATTAATTCAGTGTGTGACAATTCCATCCACTAAATGAAATAGAATAAAATATTCTCAAATAAGCATTTGGAGATTTGAAAAACAAAGCATTTCATGGCAGAAATTTAAAATCCAAGAATATAAATGGACACAAAATAAAAAAGACCAAAATAAGGGTTGATTAAATTCAGGAAAAGCATTGAATCATCTAAATTATATAAGAAATGAGTACCAATTTAAAAATTCCCTAAGAAATAAGAGATTCAAAGGAAAACTTAATAAAAACATTGAATAAAATTAGGAATATATCAGGAGAATAAAAACAAGATTAAAAAAGAAAAAAAGAGAAAGTGTTTGAAATAGAATGTAGGCAAAGATGATCCAGTTAGGTGTAACTGGAGTCCCTGAAAAAAAGATATAAAAAGCAATGGACAGAATTAATATTTAAAACTGTAACTTAAACAAAAAACAGCCCCTTATTTCTTATAAATAAAAAAATTAAAATCTAAATATTGAAAGGGCTTACTAGGTACCACGAACTATTGGCCCATAACAACTAAGTCTGAGACCTGAGTGACATTATTAACCCTTTTTTTTTTTTGCATCTTTGAATTATTTTATTTTTTCAGTGTTCCAAGATTTCATTGTTTATGTCCCACACCCAGTACTCCATGCAATACATGCCCTCAGTACCCACCACCAGGCTCTCCCATCCCCCCACCCCCTTCCCTCCAAGACCCTCAGTTTGTTTCTGAGTCCGAAGTCTCTCATGTTTCATTTGTCTCCCTGAATTAAACTTTATAAAGATGTCTTTTAAAGTCTTCAGGGTTACATGGCAAAAAGAGAAAAATATCACAAAGGCAAAAGTGCTAGGCTGGCTTTAGGTGTTCAAAAACATGTTTGTTGTTCAAAACAACAAACAGAGGGCATCACCAGTAGAAAGGTATCATTGTGTGTGTTTTTAAGGATTTATTGATTTGAGAGACAGACAGCATGAGCGAGTAAGGAGAGGGCAGAGGGAGAGAATCTCAGGCAGACTTTCTGCTGAGCATGGAGCTCACCATGAAATCATGGCCTGAGTTGGAAAAAAAAAAAAGGAGGAGTATGATAAAGAAACAAAGATTTAATTAATAAGTCAAAATCATGGTTTTTGAAAAAATTAGCAAAATATACAAACCTAGTAAGAAAGCATAAATAAAATAAGAATTGGCAAGGAAGAAATAATCATTAAAACGGAAGAATTAAAAAAAATTAGAGACTCTGTTGCCAGAATCCATGTGAATAAATTTGAAAACCTATACAGAAGGGGAAATTTCCTAAAGAAATTGGCTCTCTTATAAATAGAAGCTTACATATACCTGTTTTCATCAAAGAAATAGAAACCATGATAAGGGAGTTGTTCCATAAGGAATCCCTAACTCCTGTGGTTTCACAGGGGAGTCCCACCAAACCTTCAGAGACCAGATAGACCCAGTGCTTCATAACATATTCTAGGGTATAGAAATTATTATTTATTTTTTTTTTTTAAATTTTATTCATTTGACAGAGAGAAACACAGCCAGAGAGGGAACACAAGCAGGGGGAGTGAGAGAGGGAGAAGCAGGCTTCCCGCTGAGCAGGGAGCCCGATGTGGGACTCAATCCCGGGTCTCCAGGATCATGACCTGAGCCGAAGGCAGTCGCTCAACCAACTGAGCCACTCAGGCACCCCAGAAATTATTTTTAAAAGTAAAACTAGTGACAATATAATTAGAAGATTACTGCCAGTATCACTTACAAATATTGATGCCAAAATATTTAATATAACTTTGGCCAACAGAATCCAACATTACAATAAAAAAAACTGATTAACCATGATTAAAGGACATTAAGTCCAGGAATGCAAGCTTGGTTCACTATTAGAAACACCAATACAGTAATACACTGTGTTAACAAATCAAAGGAGGGAAAAAAGATCATAGGAATATCTCCAGAGATGGTAAAAAAAAAAATCTTTGGACAAAACCTGATTTTAATTAAAAATATATAACTCACTCTTAAAGCTACGTCTTAATGGGAAAACACTAGAGGCTTCCACTAAGATTAAGGACAAGGAAAATAGGCCTAATGTCTCCACTGCTAATCATTCTTGTCCTGGAAATAACGGGCAAGGCAGTTAGTGGGTAAGGATTAGAAAAGAAGTGTAAAACAATTTGGGTTTGTAGGTAATATGATGATGTACTTGGAAAACCCTAGAGAAACAATGGCAAATTTTCTCTCAAAATAAAAAGAGTTCAGTAAAGTAGCAAATAGAAAATTAACATAAAGAAACTTTAATTGCTAGTCTTCAGATACAGAAACAATAACCAATTCACAGACATAATGTTGGGAAAAATCCCATTTAAATAGCAACAAAGGATGAGTGTACTTCTTAATCCTCATTACCTATTTTACCTATCTTCCCACTCACTTCCCCTCTTTTAACTATGTTAAGTATACTGGAATTAAAATTAAAAATGTAATATTTTTAAAAATAGCAACAAGGGAGATGAAATACTGAAAATTAATTCAACACTAAATTAGCAAAAACACCAAAGTATGTGAAGAAGTTAGACTCTCTCTCCTGTTGGAAAGGATAACTCACCTCATAAAGATGTCAGTTCTCCCTAACTTAATTTATAAATATAACACAATCCCAATAAAACATCAGCAGGGTTTTTGTTTAAATGGAATAGGATGAATTGATACTAGAGTCTATATGGAGCAATAAATAGCCAGGAAAACACTAAAAAAGAAAAGCTATGCAGGAAAAGTAGCCCTACTTTGCATTAAAACACACCTCAAAGTCTCTACAATGAAAACATAAAGAGAGAGACAGGTCAGTGGAATAGAATAAAAAATCCAGAAACAGATGCAAGAATATATGGAAATATAAAGAAGTCATTTTAAATTATCAGAGCAAAGATGGACTTTTTTAGTGTGTTATTCTGGGGAAACATGTTAGCCACTTGGAAAAAGACAAAATGAGGTCCATAACTCACATTGTATATAAGCATAAACTCCAGATGGATCAGAGATCTCAACATAAACAATAAAATCATGTAAGTACAGAAGAAAACATATATGATTCTTATCTGTATGAAGGAAGGCTTTCTAACTGGATTCAAAATATTCTATTTGAAGAAAAGCTTGCATTCAAAACATAAATGACAAACTAAAAGTTTTTTCAACAGAAATCACACAGTATTAATAGAATGGAAAAGAGTATCTATATTGTACCATGTTTTTGTATAAGAAAGCAGGAGAAATTTACTGTGTGCGCCTGAAATTCATGCCAACAAGAAGTTTGAAAAGAAGGATGCATGAAAGACTAATTACATTGGTTGCCTAAAAGGGGTAGGTGGGAATCCAGTGCAAAAGGTGGACGTAATTGGAGAGAGAGAGAGGGTTGACACTTAGAATACATGTTTTGGGGGTATCTGGGTGGCTCAATCATTAAGTGTCTGCCTTCAGCTCAGGTCATGATCCCTGGGTCCCAGGATCAAGCCCCTCATCGGGCTTCCTGCTCGGCGGGAATCCTGCCTCTCCCTCTCTCACTCCCCCTGCTTGTGTTCCCTCTTTAGCTGTGTTCCTCTCTGCCAAATCAATAAATAAAATCTTAAAAAAAAAATACATGTTTTTAGGCAGCTCTCATTTACTGAACTATGCTAATGTTTTATAGACTCAGGATAAATAAAATAAAAAATCAACATGTATGGGGGGAACTTCAAACTGGAACACAGGCAGAGAAATAAACTGAACAGTATTTTGAACAAATAACCACACTAAAGACTCTGAGAGATAAACTGAGAAAACAAAATTCTCTGATGTTTGAGCATTTTAAGCTTCAAAAGTACTTTACCCAACTCTCATCTTGATCACCCTTCTTGTTAGAAAGTTCTTTGTACTAAAGGAGAAAGATGCAGTGGTTTCAGGCCCCCCCCCCCAAAAAAAACCGCTATGTATCAGGAGCGTGGGAGTCTGATAGAATGGTAAAGGAGGGGTGAGAATGGCTTTGTAAACTTAGACTCAGACAAGTTTGGCTGATTCGGACATTCTGAGCTTGTGTCATATCTGATCGATGCAGTATCTGAGATTATCACGCTTCGTTATTTATGCTTTTAATTCTGGTTTAAAGACAGCAATAAATAGCTAAAATAATAACCATAACAGCATTGGATAAAAATACAGCATTTATGAGATTTAAAGTTCCATTCTGAGCTCTGCCTTCAGGAAATAGCTTCATATATCATTTCTTCAGATGAGATGAGAGTATTTGCAAATAAAAATGAATTCAGAGTGTGTGAAAATAGATTAAATTTAATGTGCTTTGTTTTATGTCGGTATAATATGTTTTTCATAAGTTAAAAAATCATCAATAGAATCTGGAAAAATATTAAGATCTTTTTTTATTAGGCCCATGGGAGACTTAGAAGTAAATAACAGTCTGTAGGCATATGCAGAAAAAGAATATCTTTATGGTTTAGACTTAAAATACGAATGTTTATTTTCATTAAACATCAACTAATAAAAACCACCCTGAGTTAAGACATTAAGATATTATAGACAACAATAATTTTCTTTTAGGTAATAACCTAGTTTCTTAAAAATTATGTTAGCTGTTCTCTTGTTAAAAAAAATCTACCCTATTCATGGACTATAAAAGTAAAAAGATACTGGGCTTAAGTGGTGATGTCCCTGTACTAAGTCCAAGACCCTATGAATATTACCTTATATGGTGAAACTGTTACCTTGTATGACAAACGACGTGATTAAATTAAGGGTCTTCAGAGGAGGAGCTTATCTTGGATTTTCTGGGTGGGCCCTGAATCTAATGACACAGGCCCTTACAAGGGAGAGACAGAGGGAGATTGTGCTGAGAAGAGGGGGCATAGTGACCACTATGCCCAGAGATTGGTGTCCTGTGGCTTCCTTGTAGGGAAGTCTTTGCCCCATAATCTCAGTCAAATTGTGTTACTTTGAGACCCAACTCAACGTTGTTCTGGACCTTGGAGTTAAATATAGATCAGCTAATGACCATTGCTAACCACACAGAATTTGAAATGTAAGACATTTGCTCAGACAAGGGTATAGCATAGTAATGATGATATTTTTTCTTGGTATAGGTGCTTTTGAAAAACTCAAGTGTGACAAAAAACTCCTGTAAATATTTTATAGTATGGAAGGGTCAACTGAATTATTTTGAGATTGTAGGAGCAGAATCCACCCTTAATTTAGATAAGAGAACATGACAGATAAGGAAGATTGCAGATTGAGAGTCAGCTTATTCAGTTTCATTACATTGTTCGAGATTCTTTCCCAGAAATTTGTTAAGTATCAATTGTTGCATTAATGGTTATAATGGGTTGGCAGGGTAACTCTTGTAAAGAAGCCCTTCAGGGGCGCCTGGGTGGCTCTGTTGGTTAAGCAACTGCCTTCAGCTCAGGTCATGATCCCGGAGACCCGGGGTTGAGACCCACATTGGGCTCCCTGCTCAGCAGGAAGCCTGCTTCTCCCTCTCTCAGTCCCTCTGCTTGTGTTCCTCTCTAGCTGTGTTTCTCTCTGTCAAATAAATAAATAAAAACTTTAAAAAAAGAAGTCCTTCCGAAGGAAGTGGGCATATTCTGAGTTTCAAGAAAGTATGCATTCATGGGAACATATAAACCCATGAAAACTTTGGACTAAGAAATAGGAGAGCTGGAACGATGTCAACATGCAGGTGTGTAGTAGAATTCCTGACCTCCTGGAAGGCATGGATGGATGCTACATGCCTGATACTGATTGTCCTGTATGCATAGGTGAGGTGTAGGAATGGTGAGAGATTTCAGTTAGCTGGATAGCCACTGGTGAGGAACCTGAATTATCTGGTATGTGGTACAGGTACTGTACTGAGTAAATGTTTGAGACTTTTTGGTTGACAGTTTCTTTTTTGAGGAAGCAAAATAATTGGTCCATCCTACACATCAGGGAAAAATTAGAGATGTGAAAATATTGGGAACCTTGGCTAAAAGTGGCCCCATTATATCAGGGGGAACTCTGGACATTTGGAGATATGTACTCTAGACTTTAGAAAACGTATATAAGTTTGTTCAGGGCTCAGAATGTGAAGACTGTTCATTATGATTGAGATATTAGTAAAATTTAAATTCTCATAAGAATAATTGTATATAATTCTAATGAGGAACAAAGAGATGACACTGTTAGACTTTATAATTTTATAGGAATGGAGAACAGATTTTAATGGCCCATGAATAAAAAGTATAAAGTAAAAATATATAACTGGGGATAAATAATTGCATAATATACAGAACAGTAAGAAATTAATCAGAAAACCTATAATTTAGCAAAGTATGAGACTAAGTTGAAAGAAAAGTAAAACTAAAAGTATTCTTAAATGCTTTGCTGATGTGTTCCACCATCTTGGGGTAGATGATGCAATATTAATTAGTAATAGAAAGCAGACTCTATTTTTCCCTTCTTTTCTTTAATAAATAGACCAAAATTCCAGTTTGGGTGGGAGGATGGAAAAAGTTAAACTCTCAGAGGGTCTTTCCCCCCCCCCCCCCCCGGAGCTTCTTCAGTTGGGATCCAGAGACTCCCAAGCAAAGCATGGGTAGAATTCAGATAGTCTATGAACTTGAATGGGGGAAAAATACATCTTTATTTTCACTGACTTCTAGCTTAAAATTAATAGTTCCTTCAATTTTGAACGTAGGTAACAGCCCACAGTAATATCAGCATTACACTTTATCACTAATAAAACCACAGATATTTTCTTTTTTTGTGTTTGGTAAATTGTTTTATCTATCTATCTATCTATCTATTTATTTATTTATTATTGTTACTTAAATTTTTTTTTCCACTGTTCCAAGATTCATTCCCCATTCCCCACACCCAGTGCTCCACGCAGTAGGTGCCCCCAGCACTCACCACCAGGCTCTCCGATCCCTCCATCCCCCTCCCTCCAAGTCCCTCAGTTTGTTTCTGTGTCCAAAGTCTCTGTTGTTTCGTTTTTCTCCCTGGATTACTCTACTTCCCATTTACTTTCCTTCTCCCACTGTCCTCCAGGTTACCCCTCCTGCGCCGCAAGTAAGTGAAGCCATGTGATACTTGACTTTCTCTACTTGGCTTATTTCACTCAGCATAATCTCTTCCAGTCCAGTTCATGTTGCTACAAAAGTTGGATATTCATCCTTTCTGATGGAGGCATAGTATTCCATTGTATATATGGACCATATCTTCTTTATCCATTCATCTGTTGATGGGCACCTTGGCTCTTTCCACAGTTTGGCGATTGTGGCCATTGCTGCGATGAACATTGGGGTACATATGGCCCTTCTTTTCACTACATGTGTATCTTTGGGTAAATGCCCAGTAGTTGCAGGGTCATAGGGTAGCTCTATTTTTGATTTTTTAAGGAATCCCCACACTGTTTTCCAAAGCAGCTGTACCAGTTTACATTCCCACCAACAGTGTAAGAGGGTTCCCCTTTCTCCGCAGCCTCTCCAACACTTGTTGTTTCCTGACTTGTTAATTTTGGCCGTTCTGACTGGTGTAAGGTGGTATCTCAGTGTGGTTTTGATTTGAATTTCCCTAATAGCTAGTGACGCTGAACATTTTTTCATGTGTCTGTTAGCCGTTTGTATATCATCTATGGAGAAGTGCCTCTTCATGTCTCCTGCCCATTTTTTGATGTGTTCATCTTCTTTTTGGATGTTGAGTTTGAGTAGTTCTTTATAGATCTTGGATACCAGCCCTTTGTCTGTAGTGTCATTTGCAAATATCTTCTCATTCTAAAATCACAGATATTTTCATGTCATATTACAGTACTTACAGCAGCCTCAAAATGCTCTTTATACTACAACTTGATATTGTTTAATTTATTAATAAATAAAGTATACATATTATATTTTGAAAACTGTATTTCAAAATTAATTTTCTTAGTAATCTCATACATTTTATGCACCTAAAATTAGTGTTCTAAGAAAGGACCCATAGACTTCATCAGACTGTCAAAGGAATTTATGAAATGAAAATTTTAAGAACCCCTGAATTAGCTCCTTTGAGTGTGTCGCCCAGCTTGACTACCCCATGTTCTTGGAGAATGGGGAGAATTCTGAACTGAACTGCTTTGTTTTCAGGGAAACTGGAGAGTCACTGAGGTAACAAATGATTAGAAATGGGTAAATGTCATAATTTAATCTAGATCAGTTGCCTTGGCCTTAATATTCAGTAGACTCTTTCTTATATTAGGCCCTTAGGAGGATAGATTAGGAAGATAGGGAATAGTCATTCCCATAGGACTGCCCATAGTATTCCTGTGATCTTTTTGAAACCTGGATCAAAGCTCCCCAGCAGTCTCTGTGGTAAAGAACACGACATCACACAATGACCCCATATTTCACCTTGAGGTCAGTTAAAAATCGACCATAACTTGCTATGCCCACCTTCAGCAACCCTGCCTAGTGTAGCCTCTGTGGCCATTCGACCTCTTCCAGAAGATAGTGGCACCTGTTCACCATTTTCGTCTCCAGTTCCTCTCTTCTCCTGATCCTTGGTAGTTCTGCGGTCTTTGGGTAGCCTGTGTGACCTCAAGCTTTAATTTCATTTTGACCATGCACCACTGTGGCCACAGTCCAGAATGTGTTCTCTACCAGAAATACTCCATCTCTGTAATCTCCAACTTCAATATCTGTGGCCTAATTCCAACAGGTTGGCCTGTCTGCCGAGCAAATGTTTAAAGATGATAATTGAATTAGTAGCCATTATTTACGAATGGAGAGCTTTTTGTACCAAAAAAAAAAAAATGGATTTTCAGCTTCTTTTTATGAATTGGAGGGCTTTTGACATTAACCCAGAAGTCTTATGTGGGTAGGTAGAATAGGGATGCCACAGTTTCATTATAGTTCCTTATCTCTTCAAGAACTTAGGGCTTTTTGCTCACATCCATTCCTTGCTTTGCTGCTTTTCTGTCTTGTGGGATCCAAAGGCTCATTACTTTGAAAACTTCTCTTTATCACCACTTTCAACTCCACTTAACATCGTTAGCATAAAGTAGAAGTTGGGAACAAAAATTTTTAAAACAGACTCCTTTCCCTGGAAATTTTAAAATGAACAAAACAGATAAAGAAGCTATTAAACATTTCTTGACATCTCCCAGCCCATGGGATATAGCTAAAACAGTGGTCGTAGGGAATTTATGGCATTGAATTACATCAGTACAAATGAAAAGAAATACCCAAGTCAAGTTATCAAAATACCATTCAAACAAACCAAAAGAAAGTAAAAGGAATTAAAATTAGAAGTACAAATTCATGAAGTAGAAAGCTAAAAACTGAATAAACTTTAAAAATCTTGTTCTTTGAGAAAATCAACAAAAGGGAAACCACGAATTTAAACTAATCTGAAGAAAAAGGAGAAACTACAAATACACAAAGCTAGAATTGACAAAGAGAAGTAGATAACAGAAAAGAGGAAATTATAAAACAGCATGAGACTATTTTGTACCACTTTGTGAAAAAAGTGGAAAGAGTAAATGAGATGAATATATTTTTAAAAATGCAACTTACAGAACTAATGCTATAAGAAGTTGTTCTGAACAATTATCATAAAAAAAAATTGAAGAAATATTTAAAGAGCTCCTCTAGTAAAAGCACCAGGCCCAGATGGTGTCACAGGGGAAGCTTATCAGACTTCTTAAAGGTCACTTATATTAAGAATACTTAAGCTATTCCAGAGCAGAATAAGAGACATCTTTCAGATTTGTTTTATGAAACTCTTATTATTGATCTCAAAACTAAGAGCGATTGCATAAAAGTTTATTGGTTCTAAAAATATATAACTAATCTCATTTAGAACTACTGATGCAAAAATCTTAAAAGTTAGTAAATGATGCCCAGAAGAATATTCTTTAAATAACAAAGTATCATTCTAAAAAAAATAGAAAATTCATTAATGTATTATTTTAATAAGGCTAAGGAGGGAAAAACGTACGTGATTTCCATAGATGGAGGGAAGACAAGTGACTTCTCTAGGTGGCCCTGCTGTTCTGCCATACCTGTCGGGCTCTGTACCCCCTGCCATCAGGTGTGATCCTCAGGCTTCTTGTCCTGCTCTCAGTCTTCCTCACCCTGGGGGGAGGCTCCAAGGAGGGGGCGCTGGTAAGTGAGTTACGGCTCCACCTGAGTCTGGGGCTCCTGGGATTCTAAACTCTCAGGCCAGTGAGACCGAAATGAACTTTACAGGTTCATTGATCTTCCAGTTGACTTTTCTTTCCTGCTTTTCAGTTTGCCACCTCTTTCTCCCCCCAGTCTGCCAAGAGTGGAGAAGTTTGTGTCTCCTGTTTCTCCACCGAGGGACTTGGCACCCTTTTGAATTCAGTTTGCTTGTTTGCCTTGTAAATTCAACTTTACTTAGGGTTCTCTAGAGAAACAGAACCAACAGGTCAGTGAGGAATTTATTCTAAGGAAATGGCTTATGCAATTACAGAAGCTGAGAAATGCCATCATCTGGTCTCTGCAAGCTGGAGACCCAGGAAGGTCAGTGGTGTAATTCAGTCCCAGTCTGAATGCTTGAAAACCAAGAGAACCGTGGGCAGGCAAGATCAGTGTCTTAGCTCAAGCCATCGGGCAGGAGGGTTTGAAGTCTTCCTTACTCTGTCTACCTCTTTGTTTAATTGGATCGCCCTCAACAAATTGGATGATGCCTACCCACCCAAATGGAGGAGGGCAGACTACTTTTTTGATCCCACTAATTCAAATGCTGATTTCAACCAGCACATCCAGAAATAATGGTGGTTTTTTTTTTTTTAAAGATTTTATTTATTTATTTATTTGACAGAGAGAAACAAAGCTAGAGAGGGAACACAAACAGGGGGAGTGAGAGAGGGAGAAGAAGCAGGCTTCCCGCCAAGCAGGCAGCCCGATGTGGGGCTCGATCCCGGGTCTCCCAGATCATGACCTGAGCTGAAGGCAGTCGCTCAACCAACTGAGCCACCCAGGTGCCCCAGAAATAATGTTTAAACATATCTGGGAACCCCCCTAAACCAGTCAAGTTGACGCATGAAATTATCCATTATATATAAAATTAGGTGCAGGCTAGTGGTTCTTTTGTGGCTTTCTGTATTCTAAACTCAGGAATTATGGCTTATTCATCAATGCATCCCTGTAACTAAACACACATTCCTCTCCTGTTCACAGCTTCATTATTGGCATAAACTAGACATTAATTGAAAGATTCTCTATTTTTTTCCTTCTCTGTCTGAAGAATCTTCATATTTACTCTTGGTTATTCCCTAGTGGTAACATTTTTAAAACAGCTGACAATATTTATTAGTAAATTATCTGACAGTATTTCAGGAGTGAAGGGGAAGCCATAAGTAATAAGCCAGGACCCAGAAGGACTGGAAAAAATCCTTTCAGAGACAAACAAATGAATATTGCCATATTAAATAAAGGTGAAGAAATAATCACCAACCCTTTTCTTAGATAGGATACATTTCTGAGAGAAGCTACGGACCTCTGATTTTCATCCCAAGGACTTTGTAAAGGCAACACGGGCTTTCTTTTGTGTTGTCAGACTCTCCGCTTCTAAAAATGTTGTCTTTAGGGAGAAGAACAGGAACACAAACCAAATAGATGCAAAATTACATGCTTAGCTGGGAGAATGAAGAGTCCAGCTTCATACAACTGTGCACGGCCAGCAAG
The DNA here is from genome assembly GCA_004023965.1 of Spilogale gracilis. Classification (NCBI taxonomy): domain Eukaryota; kingdom Metazoa; phylum Chordata; class Mammalia; order Carnivora; family Mephitidae; genus Spilogale; species Spilogale gracilis. The sequence goes on along the minus strand of PITA01013565.1, from coordinate 14,930 downwards.
ATGATTGAAATTAATTGGGCATTTCCTTCATTCTTCACTTTTTTTAAGGTTCTTTTCTAATTTGTTTCTCTTGGTTTCCAGTTTTTGTCATTTAGTATTTACCTATCTTACTATTAAAAAGAAACCTTTCTGATTCTGGTTTTGGTTCCTGTGAGCCATCATTTTCATGCCTAATTCTGGCATCAGCCTCAATACTTAGCTCGCTTCCACCTTCTTGGAACGGACCTGGCGGTTAAGTGCTTCTGCTGGCCAGGGGCTGTGGCCAGCGTTCCTCATTAGATGAGGACTTTGACACCTCAGTCCTTTTCCTCGGATAGACCACATTGCTTTCAGGTTTTTTGCGATGTCTTCCCAGTAACACGTTTTCATCCGTTTGCACTGTGTACCTCCTCATTCACTCAAACCGATTTGTGTGTTAATGTATCTAAATTATATGAGTGTTTTACATGCATATGTATATATAAATATGTATTTTCATATTTTCCCTGTGCCAGTTGGATCTGCATATGTCTCTGGTGAGCCACTGGTGGGTTATTTGTGGTATCATCTCTGTCTTTTCTGCTTCCTCAGTAGCTTGTAAATTCCGCACAGTCAAGATCGAAACTTAGCCCATCCTTAAATTTTAGAACACCTCTCAATTTCATGCTTTTTGGAAGGATGCAATAAAGCCTTTTATGATGCCAGTGCCCTCCTTGTAAGCTGTAATTAACGGAGTGCCCTTTAGTAGTTGTTTGGTGATGTTGGAATATGAGCGTGCTGGGGATGATAATGAGTTCTATAAAATCTTATTAAATATTTATGAAGAACTTATATAAAGTCTGTTCTTACATGTTTTTAGAACATAATGCACATAGTAAGCATCCATATTCACTGTTCTTATTCTTACTACATTTTGTGCGATTTTTCTTTAGGGACTAACAAAAGCGTGTCCATAATTATGTATCTGAGGACTCTTTGATCATCCACATTGATCGCCCACAGTCTGGGTGACTAATTCTTTTTTAAATTTTAACTAGAATATATTAATTGTGACATTTGACAGGCTTTTGAAGATGCTGCCCTGCCCTTTGCTCTCAGATCTGTTGCTTCAGGCCAACTGTCTCAAGAGTAGATGATAGCTGGCTGAACATATATCCACCTCCGTCTTTTTCCTCCTTCTCTTGCCCACCTGACTCTCCCCACTCCTTGGTGGTTGTTGTTCAGGTTTTCTCTTTCCCTCAACTGTCCTGAATGACGAGTATCTTAATTCAGGCTGCTATAACAAAACCTCATAGACTGGGTGGCTTATAAATAACAGAAATGTCTTTCTGACCATTCTGGAGGCTGAACTTGTGACTAGGGTACCAACAAGGTCATTTGGCGCTAGGTTGCAGACTGCTGATTTATTGTCTCCTCACATGGGGAAAAGGGGGAGAGAGAGCTTGGGGGGACTCTCTGATGAGCCACTGATCGTGTTCTTGAGAACCCCACCCTCATGACCTCAGCACCCCCCGAAGGCTCCACCACCAGCACCATCGCTCTGGATTTCAGTGTATGGATATTGAAGGGACACAAACATTCACAAGTGGCAGTACTATATTTTATCACAGCTAGAGCTGGGTTATGTGAAGTCTTTGTCTCTATATAACACACTAAACTTCAAATGTCTTTGTTTCAAAAATTGGCTTTGCTTAGCCAGCACTGACCATTTGTAGTCTATAATTTAATTTTTAAAATCCTGGTGTTTCGTTTCTCTCAATCACATCATACCAGTTCATACTTTAAAAAGTTTGCTGTGTGAACGAAGAACAGTGTGATTTAGCAAAGGCAATTATTTGATTACCTTCCCTGTGCTAGTTGCATCCTGGCATTTAATCTGGCTGCGGCCCACAGACCGCGATTTGAACAATCAGGGTAGTTTCTGTATTGCAATAAATCATATCATTAACCATGACAGACTTTTCCTCCCACATATTTTTTTTCAGTAACAGTTAACTCCTGAACTCCTTATGAAAGCCAGATTTCACTGTAGTCAAGTGAATTTCATAGTCAGCTGGCAGAATATAAAGACGGAGTCTGTGTTGGAAAAACACTGATGTCCCAAGAGCAGAGCCTAAAGAGGTCACTCTAACTTTAAGAGATGTAAAACTCAGATGTATATGCCACACACAGAGGCCACCTGAAAGAATGATTTGTAGAAGGATTATCTGTAGCAAGCCTGTTTAATTTTCTAGCAGGGACACAGATGGAGATCACGTTGTGAGGCATACTTATATTGTTACATTTGGTCATTTATATAAAATACACCTGCTACTGTACTGAGGCTTCCTAGGATGAAAAATATGAAAAGAGAAAATATTTAAAAAGGAACATTTATTGCCACCTTATGTAAGCTCATTTTACACTATGTCCCCTTTAAATAGGAATTTTCAAAGTGGTCTGTGTGTGAGGCCCTATCATCTTAGAAACTTTACACTCACACTCGCCTGCCTAATGTGTGGCCACATTTAATAGATCAGGATTTCAGATGATATGCTTTTCTCTGTTATCCAGTTGGTGTTTGAACCATTATCTCTCGCTGTGGAAGACGAGATACTTAGGGTATTTTTACTGTGACAGTACTGATTCTGTTATGCACCTGTTTTTTCTTGTTATTGATGTTTTGGCCATTTACACCTTGCTCCAGATCTCTAAATCTAATCTGCTTGTCTACATGTTCAGTATGATAGCTTAGTATTGTGATTATCCAAACTGTACTTACAACAGCATTGAGTACTGATCAGGATTTCTAGAAAAAGAAGTTTAATTCCGTATCTTCAGACCTTTGCTAGTCAATGAAGAATGTCCCAATGTCTTTCATTTCCATTGAACTTTCTTTCTACTGTTTTTTTTTGTTTTTTTGTTTTTTTAGATTTTACTTATTTATTTGACAGAAACACAGCCATAGAGGGAACACAGGCAGAGGGAGTGAGAGAGGGAGAAGCAGGCTTCCCATCGAGCAGGAAGCTGATGTGGGGCTCGATCCCGGGACTCCAGGATCATGACCTGAGCCGAAGGCAGATGCTTAACGACTGAGCCACCCAGGTTCCCCCATTCTTTCTACTTTTTTTTTTTTTACTTCAAACTTATTTTATTTTTTCAGTGTTCCAACATTCATTAGGCCATTCCTGAAGTGAACTTACTGAGTGCATGGGAGATAAATTATCTGAGTCTTGCATGACTCTGCACTGTCTTTATTTTACCCTCAAAACAATTTCTGTTGCCTATACAGTTCTAGCTTCAAGATTTTTTTTTCTCAGATATTTGAAAGCATTTCCATGTAGTCTTCCAATACTCACTATTGTATTGAGATCTACATCAGTTTGATGTTGATCTGCATCAGTTGATCTATTAGTTTGATCTACTGTTTAAAGGTAATCTAATTTTTTTTCTCTGCAGTTTTATTTTTCTCTTTAAACTTGGTATTTTGAAACTTCAGTATAATGAATCTGAAATTTTTAAATTTATCTTTTGATGTTTATCTTCTTCAGCCTTTTGTTGTCTTTTACCTTCTTGTTTTTAGACCTTCACTTTTTATTTTATTTAAATATTTTATTTATTTACTTGAGAGAAGGAGTGAGTGAGGGGGGGAAGAGAGAGAGTGTAGGGGAGGGGGACAGACAGAGGGAGAGCGAGAAACAGACTCCCTGCTGAGCAGGGAGCTTGGCCTGGTACTTGACATGAGGCTCATCCCAGGACCTCAGGATCATGACCTGAGCAGAAGGCAGACACTTAACCAACTGAGCCATCCAGGTGCCCCAGACCTATTCATTTTAATAATTCATTTCATTTCAGAAATATTTCTTATTTTTCATTTTTAAGTAATGGTAGTTTGTCTTTATCCTTCTTCTATAGATAAATATCATTTTACCTGTTAACTCCTAAAAAAATTCTGACTGCAGAGAAATATTGAGAAATGGGCACCACAAATACCCAATACTTTCCAACTAGATCCAACCACTGTTAATCATTGATAAGCCACAGCGTCATGCAATAAAAGAAATAAAAGGCATCCAAATCAGCAATGAAGAAGCCAAACTTTCATTATTTGCAGATGATAGGATATTCTATTTAGAAAACCTGAAAGACTCCATCAAAAACCTTCCTAGAACTGATGAGCAAATCCAGTAAAGTCAGAGGATACAAAATCAATATACAGAATCAGTTGCTTTTCTATATACCAATAATGAAGCAGCAGAAAGAGAAAATAAGGAATCAGTTTCATTTATAATTGCACCAAAAACAATAAGACCACCTAGGCGTAAACCTAACCAAAGAGGTAAAGGACCTGTACTCTGAAAACCCTGATGAAACACATTGAAGATGAAGCAAAAAAATGGAAAAACAGGGGTGCCTGGATGGCTCAGTTGGTTAAGCGACTGCCTTCATCTTAGGTCATAATCCCGGAGACCTGGGATCGAGCCCCGCATTGGGCTTCCCCCTCGGCAGGAAGCCTGCTTCTCCCTCTCTCACTCTCCCTGCTTGTGTTCCCTCTCTAGCTGTGTTTCTGTCAAATAAATAAATAAAAATCTTTAAAAAAGACAAAAAAATGGAAAAACATTCCATGCTGATGGATTAGAATAACAGATACTGTTAAAATGTCTATATTACCCAAATCAGTGTACACAGTTTAATGCTGTCCCTATGAAAATACCAACAGTGTTTTTCATAGAGCTGGAACAAACAATCCTAAAATTTGTATGAAGCAGAAGACCCCAAATAGCCAGAGCAATCTTTAAAAAGAAAAGTAAAGCTGGCGACATCAATTCTGGTCTTCAAGTTACATTGCAAAGCTATCATAATCAAAACAGTATGGTACTGGCATTAAAAACAGACACCGAGATCAGTGGAACAGAATAGAAAACCTGGATGTGAACCCTAACTATATGGTCAATGAGGAAAAGCCAGTCTCTCCAACAAATGATGTTTGGAAAACTGAACAGCAGCATGCAAAAGAATGAAACTAGACCACTTTTTTTATACCATACACAAAAATAAATTCAAATGGATTAAAGACTTAAATGTGAGACCTGAAACCATAAAAACCCCAGAAGAGAACACAGGCAGTTACCTCCTTGATATTGGTTGTAGCAACTTCCCTCTAGGTGTGTCTCCTGAGGCCAGGGAAACAAAAGCAAAAAATAAACTATTGGGACTTCATCAAAATAAAAGGCTTCTGCACAGCAAAGGAAATGATTGACAAAACCTCTAAGGCAACCTTTGGAATGGGAGAAGATATTCACAGGTGACATATCTGATAAAGGATTAGGATACAAAATATACAAGGAACTTTGAGTTCTTTATAAAAAAAAAAATTCTGAACACCGTGGAGTGAGTACTATAAATACCCTCCGGCTAGATTCAGCCATATACCCTTTGAAATCTCCCTGTGGATATCAAATCTCCTAAAATGTCCTCTTCTGTTTACTAAATTATTTCTGTTTCGTCTGGTGTCAATCATTCTAATTGTTTCTCTTGGTTATTCTCTTTCATGCCATTGATTTTTTAAAGTTGTTTCTATGTTATAGCTGTTGTTTAAATTTGTTTTCTATATTTCTTTAAAAGACTAGGTTGATTAGTATATAGGACTGGTAGGAGTTTCCTAAGCAATTGTGTATTGATTATTCTGTAAACTGGCATGAGTTTTTACCAGCATTGCATTTTTAAGTGTCTGTTTTCCTACCACATTTTGCTCCTCAGTGAGAAGGCTGATGGGAGGGTTGGCGTAAGAAGGCGGGTGTGTTGGTCATCAGACTTCACTTTGCAATTGTGTGTATGGAGCAGTCAGCCTGGGGAATTCTCCTGTTGCCAAAGGCATAGATGACTTCAGGAATTTATTATCTTTGTTACTGCACAGAGTGACTTTTGTTTCTTTTTCCTCTTATATTATCTGTTGTATGATTTAAGAGTTACATTCACCTTTGCTTGTCTGTTAGACTTCTACATACAGATCCATTGTTGAGTTAGAAAAAGGTACTTCTCTCAGCACAGATCCAAGGGTTGTGGTTAATAAGAGGATGTTTAACCCCTCACGGGGAACTTACGTGTCGTACGTAAACTATATGCCTGTGTGTGGTGACCTTACCCACCTCCAAGACCTGAGAGTTTCCCCCAGAGTGTAGTTCCCTTTAAAGAGGTCCACAGGGTGAAGGGAGATAGGGGAACAGTGTAGTAGCCTTTCTAGCACCCACCCCAATTCCCACCTCAATACAATTCCCACTTGGTTACCAGCAAAATCTTCCTAATATTCATAAATATAACTTTCCACTTGTCCCAACAGGAGAGGGAGATGTGACTGAGCCTTCAATCCTGAGTAAAATTGTATTAATAGATACAGGGAAATCATGATGGAGAGCTGCTGGAGGGTTGCGACAAGAGAAGGCTAAAGTTTAGATATAAAGTGCCCAGATGGGGGGAAGAGGTTCCCTGACACAGTGAAAGAGGGAAAAACCAGGAGAGTCTGAATGCAGAGAGGACAGAGAGCTTTACCCAACACACCAAGGGTGGGAGTGGCAAGAAGAATCTGTGAAGTTAAGAGAACAATCTCTGTCATTTCATATTGTGTTTTTCCTACATTTCTAACTGTTCAGTTTCCTCATCAGTCACAGAAGAAGTCAGAACTGTTGGTGCATCATATAGGGTTTTCTCCTGGACCTGGTGCTGTGCACTCCTGCATTTCACGCCCTTCATGGCACCTTGAACGCTGTGTTCTCCCAGGTGTCTGTAACTTTGAACATAAGATTTTATCTCATTCTTTTTCATCAATCTGAAAAATACATTTGCCTTCCCCTAGACTTAACTAGAGATCTCTTTGCCACTGAAATATTCCTCATGGTAGATTGTGCTGGGCTCTTTTGTTCCTCTGCCCCCCCTCCCTGTGTATGTTGCCCTTAAATCATGTTGCATTTGTTCAGTTACTCATAGCAAAATAATTTCCTTCCAGAATTGTCTTCATTATGATGTGGATATAACTTGATACTTACCAGGGATGTGCTTGGTGACTGTCATTGAAGCGGATGAATGAGGTCCCTACCCCACCCTCTCTCTGACCCTTCATTCTCTGACACCTCTCTCATTTTGGCCCTTGTGTAGACTTTAACAGCTTTGATTCTTCAAATTCAGAAAAACCTGTCTAAAAGACTTACCTGCTTTGCAGTCCATTTATTCTTTCATACACCCATCAGTATCCATTATGTACTGGGCACTGACAGAAATGTTGGAGATGATCAAAAAGCAGACCTAGTCCCCCCTTCTTAGAGCTCACTGTTTGGTAGGAGAAACTGACATTAATCCCATGATTATCCAGACTAGTGTAATCTTGTTCTCTAAAAGAGAAGTGCGTAGTGCTGGGAGAACCCCTAATGGGGCAGTAGGTAGTTAGGGAAGTCACGGACAACTGTATCTGGGCAAGTGACAGATGAGCTGATATTGAAAAGGAGGAGAGGGAAGAGTGGTTCAGTGAGTGTGAACAGTACGTGCAAAGACCCCGTGGCTGGCCCAGGGAATAAATTGCACTAAAACAGGCCAGCCTGGCTGGTGGTGAGCAAAAATGAGTGTATTGAAGAAGTTGAAGAGTGTAGACATTAGTACATGGAGTGTTCTCAGGGCTACACTAAGTACTTTTGCCTTTAATGTGGCGATCCAGGGACCAGGCTCCCTGGGTTTGTATCCTGACTGTGTGCCTTGGGACAGTCTCTATGTGTCACTTTGCTCATCTCTAAGCTGGAGATCATGTATTAGTACCTACCTTATGAAAATCATAGGTATACATTTTGTATGTATACCCACAATGATATATGTGCATGTATGTACAGAGATAAAGTCTATACCGTTGGCCTTATAGGTATATGTATGTGTATACGTATGTTTATATCATCAGTATGTATCTTACATATGTATATATATCTGTATCATTATAGGTGTGTGTGTGTGTCTATATATATGTGATTTCCATGACTTAGTGTAAATACTTCCTTGTTTGTGACCTTGCTCGTATTTATTTTGGTACTATGCCTGGAAAAGACATTTTATATTGGAAAGTAGAGAGACAAGGGAAATTAAGGGATTGTTTCTCTAATTTTCCCTTTCCAAACTGTAATTCTGAGACTTACGAAAGACTTTGATGCAGTTAAAAACCTTTATGTGTAAAGGCTTGTGTTTTTCTTTCCATTCCTTGCTCCTATTTAAGAGCAAGAGGACCCTGTAGGTAGCATTTCTCTCTGAGCTAAGAAACAGCATGCTTCACACATCAGAATACATTGATCCAACACCTCTTGACCCCTGGAGTCGAGGTGGACGTGTAGTAGCAGAAATCTTGCTGATAAAAACCCCCTTTTGGAGGCCGGTAACTACCGCGAAGACATACTTGCATAAAAGGTATAAAGGGATTTCATTTCAAGCATCATTGAGTTGTGAAGGGAAGAATTACGCATAATTTGCTTCCTTGGAACTGGTATTTGAGAGGCCTTATTGATTTTCACTGGTGACCACATATTACTTGTAACATTTCCGTCAATGATCATTCTGATTGCCATTGTGCTAAAATAGCATCCAAAGTACAAATGGGAGGAAGAGAGATTTCATTTAGAACTCCTTTTTTATTGAGTGCCTGCTTTGTGCTATTTGGTGAAAGTGGAGCCGTGTGTGTGTGTGTGTGTGTGTGTGTGTGTGTGTGTGTGTTTCACAAATATCACCAAGTGCAGTGTCTCTTAGAAGATACTAGCTTCTGAATACAGTAGACAATGAAACAGTATTTTCCTTTGTCTCCCTTTGCCATTGTTAATTAGGATAAATTGCCAGACTTCCCGGTGGTAACATGTCTAATTTAATAACCTGAGAATCTGATGCTTGAAAATATAATGAAATGAACTAAATACCGTGGCCGTTTTATAATGACTAATACAAAACGTATTGTAACTCATCTTTACTGATTAGAAAAGACTTTTATAAAGCACAGAATACAGTCAGATGAGAGCTACAGCTCTATCTACATAATCTAATATAATTATCAGTCAGGAAATTGTTCTTGAACATAGGCTGATGGGCTAGAATTTGTTTGAAGACGAAGAACATCAGTCAACAAATCTCCTACCAGATTTGCCTCTTCGTTTTATAAAAAGCCCACAGAAATAAATGTTGTGGAAGCCTACCTTTCTCTCTTTCTTGGGACAAGTTTCTATCATTTGGTTGTTGCCAGGAGCCTAAGTGATCATCCCAACAGAGCTGGCAGTTTTGCCTGGGGCTTCAGTATCTTCTATACACTGCCTGAGTCAGTATTTCTCCATGCTTTGGAAAACCTGGGCTCTTTCAGTATTTTTACTTAGAAGAATTATATAGGTGTGCCTGGGTGGCTCACTCAGTTAAGCACCTGCCTTCGGTTCGGGTCATGATCCCAGGGTCCTGGGATCGAGTCCCGTGTCAGCTGCCTACTCACTGGGGAGCCTGTTTTCTCTCTCTCTCTCTCCCCCAGCTCATGTGCTCAGTCTGCTCTCTCTCTCGCTGTCTCTCTCTCTGCTCTCTCCCTCAAATAAATAAAGAATCTTAAAAAAAGAGAGAGAGAGGGCGACTTGGACAGGTGGCAGTTGGAAGAATGAGACTTATTTGCACCAAATCTCAGTTTGGGTCTTCCCTAGCAGCCTGACTGCGGAGGAAGATGAAATGTAGCAGGTGACTTACCCTTACAGTCTCACTGTCCTTATCTGAAAAGACACTTACATTTTCTTATAGGGATTACATGAGATTTCATTAGCAAACACATGACCCATATCATATCAAAAAATGTTTTCCTTTCTTTTCTACATCTTCCTCCCGAGGAGGCAGCCGTGACACGGGTGGCCCATGACTTGTCATGTGTGACTTGGAAGCAGTGGGAAAATTTATTTATTTATGTTTAAGTGTCTTTGGTTTGGGAGGAGAGTCTAGTCCCATATGCACGGAGGATGGTTGAGCATGGCGATCCGGAGCTTGGAGGTGAATGAGTTTAAACTTGGATGAGCTTGAGGCTTGGCTCTGCTTACATATGAGTTCTGTGACTCTGTGGTTGTTACTTAATTTGTGGGAATCTTATTTTCCAGATCTAAAATGCGGATGGTAACAGTATCATTTGCTAAGGGATTAAATGGAAAGGTTATATTGAAATATATGGAAGCCTCATACAAGAAGGGACCCATGGATGCTTTCCCGTGTCTTACCATTTTAAGTCTCATCATTATATGATATATATTATAATCTTTGTGTTTCTTAAAATTCACACTCTCTGATGAGGTCTTTTTTTCTGTAAAGATTTTATTTATTTACTTGAGACAGGAAAGAGAGAGCACGAGCAGGGGGAGGAGCAGAGGCAGAGGGAGAAGCAGGCTCCCCACTGAGCAGGGAGCCCAGTGTGGGGCTTGATCCCACGATCCTGGATCATGACCTGAGCCGAAAGCAGATGCTTAACTGATTGAACCACCCAGATGGTCCACACTATGATGAGGTCATTTGCTTCACTGATCTACTCCTTTATTTCTAATGTTGGTATCTGAAATTCTCTTAAGGTAAAACAAGTTTTTATTCCCCACTTAGCAACCAATTTGAGTATGCACATTTTGCAAGGATAGTTTAATTAGTTTGAATGGATGTGTGATTGGTGGTACAATCAGATTTTTTTTTTCCCAGTAGTGGCAGGAGGGAGGTTCAAAAGCAGATGAAAACTAATAATACAGGTTGCTCCAAAGAATAAAAATGTCTCCACATAGTTTCTTCAAAATTACAAAATTAGTTTCAGGGAGTTGAAAAGTGAAAAGTTCCAACATTTTGCGTATTTCAAAATGTATTTCCATTTTTTTCCTTAGCAATACACCAGATTCCTGTATATGTCATTCATTCATCCATTTTTTTTCCCCAGTGAACATATATTGAGTGTTTATAAGATACAGAGTTTTGGGGGCGCCTGGGTGGCTCAGTTGGTTAAGCGACTGCCTTCGGCTTAGGTCATGATCCTGGAGACCTGGGATCGAGTCCCACATCACACTCCCTGCTCGGCGGGAAGCCTGCTTCTCCCTCTCACTCCCCCTGCTTGTGTTCCTTCTCTGGCTGTGTTTCTCTCTGTCAAATAAATAAAATCTTAAAAAAAAAAAAGATACGGATTTTTGGGTATGATCCCTGCCATCAAAATATTCATAGACAGGGACAGGAAGCAGTGGGGCAGGTGCATGAATGTGGATAACTCTGTCATATACTTTATTGGAACAGTGCTGGAGAACTGGAGGGATGTTATAAGGGCATGATAAGGGGCAGGAGGGGAAAAGTGGAGAAGGTGATGGCTCTGGATTGGTTCTCAGAGGATGGTTCTACCCTCCTTGGGGGTGTTCAGAATGTATAGGGGCACTTTTGATTGTCATGGTGATTGGGGTTTGGCATTAATGAATGAGGGCCTTTGATGTACATGATAATCTCACCGAAAACTGCTGTTTGACAAATGTTATTGGTATTTTGACAAATTGAGTGAACAAGGGAAATAAAGGTAGTCTTATTTATATCCTGGGTGCACTATAGGATGGGGGAAAGATCTGCTTTGAGTTTACAGCTTTTGTTAAAAAGAAAGGCACATGGAAAGCAGGAATATTCTTTTCCTATCTATTGTTTTTTGTCAGAATGTCTTAAACTGGTTTTTCAGTCTTATGATCTCCCCAAAGCTTGATATCATGATGCATGTTGGCTTGAGCACGCCTGTTGGAGTGGCCGGGCTTCTCAAGCCCCTGAGATCACTCCCAGAATGATGAAACCCCAGGAAAAAAATTTCCTTTTTTTTTTTTTTTTCTTTCCAACAGACTGCCAACTTAAGAAGAGGCTAACTATAAAACACTAGTCACATCCTGAACCAGAAAATCTGTTTTTTCTTAGCTTTGGTACATCTTGAAATAAAATAGATTTGTTCAGACATCCAGAGTGTTTAATATTAAGAGTTGTTCCTGGCTCTGGCCTAAACGGAGAGAAGATACCAGGATAAATAAATTGTAGACATGTAGGAGAAGAAGGAAAGGAAGAGAAACAGGGGGCTTGAATCTGAGAGTCTCTGGCCCCAGGAGTGCACCTAGTGATCAAAGAGGAGACAGCTCACTAGTGGAAGCACAGACAGGGAGCCCCAGCATTTCAGCAGAAAGAGAAACCCCATAATGATGTATGCCAACGTTCAGACTCTGCTCCGTTCAGTCCCAGAGTTTTGCAGAGGCATCTGCAGGTCAGAGTTGGGACTGGGTGGAGGAGGAGGCAAGAGAAACGGGAAGAAGGGTAAGGAGAGGCTGGGTCACACAGTCCCTCCCCTGACCTTTAGCAGGCATCTCTGATTATTATATATACTGGAGTTCTGTGTAGGTTTTCATTTTAAAATAGTGAAAAGTGTTTTCCCTTAAAAATGGTATGAAAACAACCAGTATTGAAAAAAGCATCAAAGTGCTCGTTCCCGTGTCAGCTCTTCATTGAGTAGTCTGCTGTGCAATTTTAGTCAAGTGCCTAGACCTCTCTGTGCTACTGTTTTTTTCTCCTTTGGGTAGTAAGGGATTCAGTCTAGAATTTCTAAGGACCTTTCATCCTTAATATTCTGTGAGTTTTTAAATATATTAATCAATTTACTGCAGTGTTGTGAAAGAGGAGGCTTTGGTACCCTGAGTACGGATTGCTTCATGGCTACAAAGACATGAACCATACAGAGACCTAGGAGAATCTAGGCTTTTGATCTGAAAGTTATAAGAGGTGTGAAATGAAAATGAAGTTATTTATGGAAATTCACAGCTTCCTGCACTCACAGTTGCTAGGGGTTTCATCAAGGCAGAACATCTTGACAAAGAATAAGGGCCCCAGTTCACCAGTTTACTCAGTGTTCTAGTTCAGGCTTTGAACTGGAACGATGAGTGGGGCAGCCTTCCATCGGGTAGATATGTTTCAGTTTTATGGAATAACTAAAATTTTTACAGTGGGATGGTCTGAAAAAGGACCTTTTAGCTTGTAATACATATTGTTAGTTAGATACAGGTGTCTGGGATATACATTTATTGGTCTAAGAATCCTTTGATGAAACGATACTGTCTATCTGGCTATGCTTCCAGGGCAATGTGAGATTGGCAAGCCGTGCACAGCCTTTCTGTTCTGACAGTTCTGGTGTGTGCTTCCCATTTTCCTATTAGCATTTTTCAAATTTTGTTACTTATTTGACCTGCGTTCATTTGCAGCATCTCATATGTCTGGAGGGTCAAGCTGCTTGTTACCAGGCAGCACCCCTGGGTTCTGCTACCACCTCCCCCGTGTGCTTGGGTAGGGCTCTTGGCTATTTGCCAGTCATTTCAAATGGTTTTGCAGGGTTGCTGAAGTTTGCCTGGCTCTCTGTTTTGAAATAGACTGGCTGGCATGATAGTTGTCTGTTGAGAGTGATCTCTGTGTTAAAGAGAGCCATGGAATCCAAAGGGAAGAGTAAGGCCAGCCCATCTTCACACAGTGATCCCAAATCCACATGTTAGTTCACTTAAGCCTCCCACAAGGAGGGCGTAATTACTACTACATCACCATCACCATCATCTCCTAATTATAGTTGAGGAAATCAAAGCTTAGAGGCGTAAAATCACTTGTCCAAAGTTTCTCAAGCTGACGTTGCTTGCCTTGTAGCCTTTCTTAGCTAACTACCCCTTGCTGGCTGTTTGTAGAAATTATGAACATGTGGCCCTAGATCTCTCACTCATGCATACACTTTTGTCGTCTAATATCCCAGATTTCTGTACGAATTTGAACATAAAAGCATATCACTTTTGTTAGACTAATCCACATGCAGGTCTAATGGAAGGTCACAGACACCAGGAGAACTTTGCCTGTTATTTTGTAAGAGGTTTTCGTTTGGGGCTTGCATTTTCATGGTCTATTGCTAATGCATCCATCCTCATGGTGAGTCCAAATGCAGTGCAGCCCACCCCTAACCCCCGAAACTATCAAGTGCATTGCCTCACATGTCTCTCAGTTATGTTCTGTGATCCTCAGTGGAGAATACTCCAACCAGTCTCTTTGTTTTACCAAAGCAGCTTGGAAGCCTGAAGGCTTTGTTTCTTTCTGCGCAGGCTTGTAGATCGACAGGGAGAGAAAAAAGGCTTTGCTAGACATTGGTGTTTTTTTTTTTTTTTTCAGCCTTTCTAACAAGAAAAGAGAATGGAGAGGTGGGGTCAGGTGATGTCAAGCCAGTGCTGGCTTGCTCTGATTGTCCGGCACAATTACTCTTCTCCGATTGCCCTCCGTACTTAGCAGTGCAGCGATTCAGAACTCTCCGCGGTTCTCCAAGCCGCTGGTGTGCACAGACCAGGTCAGCAGCACGGCCTAACAGCAGCAGTGCACGCCAAGTTCACCTGCCCTCTCCAAGGAGCTTTGTCACAAGGTTTCCCAGTTTTGACCTCACCACTTCTTCAGAACAGCCCAAGATTCTCTCTCTCTCTCTTTTTGAATTACTTTATTTTTTCAGTGTTCCACGATTCATTGTTTACGCCCCACACCCAGTGCTCAATGCAATACGTGCCCTCAGTACCCACCACCAGGCTTCTCCAACCCCGTCCCTTCCAAGACCCTCAGTTTGTTTTTGAGTCCAAAGTTTCTCATGTTTCCTCTGCCTCCCTGATATACCCCAGTTCACATTTCCCTTCTTTCTCCCACTGTTCTCCATGTTACTTCCTATGCTCCACAAGTAAGTGAAATCATGTGGTATTTGACTTTCTCTGCTTGGCTTATTTCACTCAGCATAATCTCCTCCAATCCCGTCCATGTTGCTACAAAAGTTGGGTATTCATCCTTTTTGATGGAGGTGTAATATTCCCTTGTATATATGTACCACATCTTCTTTATCCATTCGTTTGTTGAAGGGCACCTTGGCTCTTTCCATAGTTTGGCGATTGTGGCCATTG
>PITA01013564.1:0-57186 GCA_004023965.1 Spilogale gracilis | reverse complement strand
AAAAAAAAAAAAAGATAACGAATTTACCTTTTGTTTTGTTTTGTTTTAAGCTCCTATGCCTGTGGTGGCTTGTGGCAGCAGCCCACAGGATATAGTGTGTCAGTGATGGGCAGGGAAGGAACAGCAGGTGGGAAGACTGGTCTTATTGTTCCGAGCCAAGGGACCTTTGGGAATTTATTGCATGGCTTGCTTTTTTTTTTTTTTTCTTTTTTCAGAATTTTTATTTATTTATTTGACACAGAGAGAAAGAGCACAAGCAAGTGGAGTAGCAGCAGCAGGAGAGGGAGAAGCAGGTTCCCCACTGAGCAAGAAGCCCAATGTGGGGCTTGATCCCAGGACCCCGAGACCACAACCTGAGCCGAAGGCAGACGCTAGAGTGAGTTAAAACTTGCAACTTTGTCAGGCTACTTTCAATGTCAAATGAGATCCTGTTTGAATGGCCCAGCTCCTGGCTTACACACTATGAGAGCTCATGCTCCTTCTCTCTCTCCCTCCTCTCCCCTACCGTGCACAGTGCAGGGACGCAAAAGAAGAGAAAAAGGGGAAAAATAAAATGAATGTAGAAAAAGAAGGTCCAGGATGGGGAACCCACGCCACCCACTGCTGCCTGGGTTCTGTGTTCTCCCAAGGATTTCATAAAATGTTTGAAGGGCTCTATTATCTGTTCATCAGGAAGGCGGGGGGAGAAGTGAGAGGGGATGGAACTGGGAAGAATTGGAGACGCTGGGGAACAGGAAAGGGGGAGGAGGAAAAGAAAAGGACCCAGTTTGGGTAGAAAAGAGGAAGGAGGAAAAGAAAAGGACCCAGACTGCATAGGACCCAGACTGGAAGAAGACATGGGTGGGATTTCCCCAGTACCGGGACTGCACCTCTGCTCAGAAATGAATGCAAGTTCAAGACCAATGAGTTGCTCCTCTTTCTCTTCTGTTTCTGTTCCTACACAATCCTTCCCTTCAGTCTACATACATAGGAGACCATACTCAGGCATGTGCATCTAGGAGTTTACTGAAGGTAGAGCACGTGTTCTGGGATGGCAAGGGAAGGGGGGGCACACATGCATGTCAAAGTTCAAAGGTCACGATGGACCTTTGAAAAGCACTGGTGAAATGTTCTCCTGGGAATAATAATTGAAGACTAGTTAAATCCTATTATGTCTCTGGACCTGTCATTCCTTATTCTTTTTTCTGAAGTGATATGGGAGATTCTCTATCTATCTATCTATCTATCTATCTATCTATCTATCTATCCACGTATCATCACCGACATCTATCTCTCAATGTAGGCAAGACCTCTGCCATAAATGACAATGTTATGCTCTGTAGAATGATGCTCAAGGTACTATGAGAAGGGTATGAATACTGGAAAATGCAAACTTCTATGTTTTAGTAAAACAACCTCCCTCTTTTAGACTTTGCAGCCAGTGTAGATTTGTGACAACAGAGCTATAAATGCACTGGGTTAATTTCAAGAGAGAACATCCAAATTGTAATAAAAATCATGGTAGGGTTTGGATGTACTTTGTGTTCAGATATTTTTTATTAAATTTTGTGATATTGCACAACTTCAAATGGGTCATTTTGTGGTTAGGGCATATCTATTTCTATTAACACATTAAGCTTAAAGAAATAAGTTGATTTTAACCCATCTTTTCAGCTTATTGCATTATTTTGCAGAAGTCACAAGAAGAAACTCACAAACTATTACTCCTTTTGAGGGGATATTTATAAACTGCAAAAGGACTTGCCGTGTAATAGAGCTAGCTTTAAATTATTGCAACAGGATGATTTTCCTGTATTCTTTTTCAAACTGACCTCAAATCGAGTTAGTAGCACTTAAAGACATTAGCTCTTGAGATTTTTTCAATGCTTTTAAAAGGAAAAAGTGAAGTCTTCTAAAGTGATCATGATATGCTTAAGTAAATATTTTCCCCACAGCCTTGCCATATAATTGAACTTGAGAAGACACAGGTAAACATACAGGCATGCTGCAGTATTCTGGAAAGTAATTGGCTGTATCCTCTGATTTTGGAAAGCCCCATACATAAAATCTACAAAATCTGATGCTGTTTCTCACAATACCATTTTTTCCTAAAGGTTTCCCAAGTTGGGTAAGCAATAGCACTGATAAATCGGTTAATCGATGGGCCCAGAGAACTTGGGGGGATAAAGGTCATGCTACTTTTCTCCTCTGCCCTTTGCTCCATAGTCCCCCAAACGGCTTTACAAGTGAGTTTACAGATCAAAAGACTTTTTCTACAAATACTCACAAACTTCCATTGGAATATGCAGAGATTTCCAGAAAAGTCAACATTTACTTAGTAAAGAGCTTGAAGTCTGAGCTAGGAGAGTGATCAGCAGGTTTATCTAGCTCAGAGAAATAACTCAAGTAGCTGAATTACACAAGTATTCATCTCTGCCCTCCCAAGGAGCTTTGCTGGTGGCATTCAAAACTGAAATGGGAACTTACTAAAAATGAAAATTGTGGTAGCAAAATACACTTACAAGGTTAATTTGACCTCTTGCAAAAAATTCGGGAGGTTAAAGCAGTTTCTCTATGACCACAGTCCTGACTTAGAAAACCCCCAGGGAAACAGCTGTATTTTGCTAACCAGCCTGCCTTGCCTGGGTAGGAAACCCCAACTTTTCAGGCTGCGTAAGTCCTGAGATGCTAGATTTTGAACATAACTCCAGGGAATATTGTACGCAGCTCTCACTGAGAAATAACAGTGCTACGTAGACCTGTAGAAGTTCATGGTTGCACAAGGGGAAGACAACCACTGGCTCCGGGGATCCCACGGTTCGTTTCTTGAACCACAGAATGGCAGAGAGGAGAAAAAGGGGTGCGTTCTGACACAGTCAGTTCTGAGGAAGAAGATTGTGTCCTCACCCGCGTATTCTCCGCTCACCTGTGAATGTCTCCATTTCTGGCATTTGGTCGCAACTGGCCGAGGCAGGCCTGGCAATACGTTTTCCAGCTGCTGGAGGATGAGCCCCTGCACGTCCTCGGCGCTGTGCTCCAAGTGGGCGACTCCAAATGGGACAGTGGTGTGAACCACAACGGAAGGCCCGACTTCGGACGACTCTAGTGTAAGAGGAACACAAAGAATCATCCTGAAACAGGTTAGAGGGAAGCACCCGTCAGCCTTTCCACCCAGGTTTAAGAATGAATTACAATAATCACACCGTAAATAGTAGGGAAAATAGATTCTAATCTCTAACCACCCAATTAGGCTATTTCTGAAATTCAAAATCAAGCTTCTCTGAAGGGAAGGACAGAGTCACGATGTATTTTAGAGAACAAATTTTCAGATCGTGCTAAAGAACCAGAAGGAAGGGGAAAAGGAACATCTAGTAATTTCTGCCTTGGGTGAAATCAAAGTGATGAGTGTGTTCATCTTCTCTTGTCCAGTAAGTTATAAGTTCTCTAGGGTAGGAGCTGTTTCCTGCATATAGCTTCTACCCTCCTTCAATTCTAAGAACAAAGTAGGTGTTCAGTAAATACTTATTCATTTTCTGTTAAATGGATTATAAAATATTTTGTTGAAATTATATTAATGCCAGAATAAATTATCTTTACTATGATCAAAAAAAATCAAGCTTCTCTCTAAAAATGGGTTTGGTTTCTTAATATTCTTTTTTTAAAATTGTTTTATTTTTTCAGTGTTTCAAGATTCATTGTTTATGCCCCACACCCAGTACTCCATGCAATACGTGCCCTCAGAACCCACTATCAGGGTCTCCTATCTTTGAAGCAGCATTAAGAGTAAAACCTTCCTCATTCATCCCATGGAACTACTTTCCCTTTTTGTTTGCCATTGAGTTTGGTTGGTTATCTGTTTTGCTCTATTTTAACAATTTCAAATAATGCAGGTCAGCTTTGTATCTTTCACTCGTTCCTGGAATACAGAAAATCGAATGAAGATTTACGTTGACGGCGAAGTGGCTGAGGCATTACAAAGCACAGTCTTGGCAGGAATGTTAAGAGCTTGCCTGTTACTATGAGTTGAAATCATGAAGAAGAGAAAGTTGAGGGGAAGCAATCATAGACCTGAAATGCACGAAACAGAGGCACCTGGGTGGCTCAGTCGGTTAAGTGACTGCCTTTGGCTCGACTTGGGTCATGATCTCAGGGTCCTGGGATAGAGACCCCCATTGTGGGGGGGTGTCCTTGCTCAGCAGGGAGTCCGCTTCTCCCCCTACTCCCTCCCCCTGCTCGTGATCTCTCTTTCAAATAAATACATAAAATCTTAAAAATAAAATTCATGACATAGTAAGATGGTTCTCTCCCACCCCTAGCTGACAGAAGAGAATATTCAAGTATGTAAAATCCTGAAGGGGTTGGCAAGCCTAATTCTGAAAATTCTGATTTTGGACTGTCAAGGGTAAGACAATGATCTATTTGGGGCAGGTTTGTTCGAACAGTTTTTACACACTAAAAAACTCCGTGGCACAACATTAAGCCACTTACTTGCTATAAGCCGGTTTACCCTCTTTCCATTTCAGAGTTTTGTTTTGTTTCATTTTCTGTAAAATCAGAATCTTAGTATCTATCCCACAGGTCTGCGGTGGGGATTATGGAACATAACTCCCCGGAGTGCTCAGCACAATTTCTGGCACCGAGGAGGGGCTTCACCGATGTGAGCCCAGAGAACAGAAGCGATAAGCCAGATATGGACAAAAGAAAATGTCCCGTGGTCTGCCCAAATCATAGGTGTGCGGTAATTTTTTTTAAGTATTTTATTTTTTCCACCGCTCTCTGCTCAGAGAATCCCAGATTGCCAATTTTACAGCAAAACGCAAGGGAAGGGGGAGTCCCCAAATGCTGTGAGCATTTTAAAGTCAAGCGAATGCTTCCAAATTTTTTCATATGTGCAAGGAGGGAGAGCGGACTTAAATCTGTGTGCTAAATACAGTGTAAAGAGACTATCCTCACACTGAGGGACCACCTCTGAACATTCCGTGTTTAACCTCCCAGGGGAGATGTTCGAGGGGCCTCACATAGGGGAGGACCCCGGAGTTCAACCCCTCTGATCTTGTGACCCACCGAGCACCTGAACAAGCTCTCAACAGCAGCCCTGCCTGAGTTCGAGCCCCAGGCTGGGTGTAGCAATTACTTCAAAATAAAATCTTAAAAAATAAAAATAAAAAATCCCATCACCATCGCACCAGGGAGTGTTGTTTCGGTTCTCAAGTAATAGATTTAGGGAGGCTTTGCTCCCAACACGGGGGCGTGAAGCCCACCCTGCTTCCGTTAGGTACCAAATCTTCCCAAAGACAGAGAAAGCTACTGGGCGGACCTTCGGAAGCACAAGAGTCTCGGGGTTCAGAGCTGGCTTATTCCAAGGAAAATGAACGCTAGCCGCCTGCCGGGAATCACAAGTCATTCTGACCCAGCCATTTGTTCTTGGTGAGGGGTGGGGGTGGGGGGCCCTGACGGTGCCTTGCCGGGTTTCTCCCATTTACATGAGCCATCCAATCCAAGAAGCACGGTAAAAAAAAAGAAAAGGAAATTTAAGTCCCCAAATGAAAGCGTTCTTGCATGACAATGAGAGAAAACCTGGTTTTTGTTTTTATTGGAATCAGACAAAAATTTTCCAGAATTTAGATTAAAATTTGAATCGCTAAAACCCAAAACAATGAGTTTTAAGGGAACGCTCCCTCCAGCTCCACCCCCAAATTGAAGGGTATTTTTAGAAGTTAAAGTCCCAAAATACAAACAGCCAACCAGAGTTTAAACCTGACTCAGGTTTGGAAAGAGACCACTGGGAAGAGCCACGAATCAGTGAATAGGGCTTAGAGCGTATTCTTCAGTCACTGGGAAGATGGTAATAATGTTATCTTTCTTTTTCTTCTTCGCTTTATTCAGTTTAATAAGCACAGCACTTTGTTTTTGGCATATGGAATGTTAAGTTCACAGTGAGTCAACAGCTGTTTCTGTCCACTGGGAGATCAGGGGCTTTAATCCGAAGGTAAGTACTTGAACCTGAACATCCTAACAGCCCAGTGAGCCCAGACAACTTACTCTCTCAGACCTCAGTTAAAAGGGAACAATACCACTTACTTATAAGGGTTCAATGGGTGAGGATACATAAAAATCTTTCTTCAAACAAAAAGTGCTCCCCAAATGTATTACACCCCCAGATAATATTCTTGTTTTGGTCTCTACACTGTATGTAGCAAGAGCAGTTTGTGGGGGGCTAAGAGTTGGTAAGAACCACAAGAGCCCCAGTGTTAGCAGGGGGGCAACACTTTTGTCTGTGGCTGATGGAACACTGAGCTCGAGGAGGCTTGCTCCAGTGAAATACTTACAAAGCTGTCCCCCAAACAGAAACTGAAATTCATCTTGAAATAAGAACATTAGCTGCCTCAGACCCATGGTCAGATCAAGTATAAAAAGGGCCACTAACAGGTTAAGCACGCTGAAAGACACAACGCTACTTATAACAAAATACATTTATTTAAAGATTTTATTTATTTATTTTATTTAGAAAGAGAAAGCGTGAGTGGAGGGGGCAGAGGCAGAGGGGGAGAGAGTCTCAACCAGGCTCCACACCCAGCACAGAACCTGATGCTTGATCTCACGACCCCGAGATCATGACCTGAGCTGAAATCAAGAGTCAGCTGCTTAACCAACTGAGCCCCCCAGGCACCCCAATTGAATCCATTTTTAAAACAAATCTTAACTCAAATGTGTTGAGTCCAAGAATGGGATCTGTATGATACTTTCAGATCTCTGGAATGGCTTCAAACACAGTCAGTTTTCCTAAGTGTAACCTATGGGCTTGAGTAGCATTTTTTAGTCATTGAATTAAATTTTAGTAAGTCCATTAGGACAATTTTATCAATTGTGTGGTTCTAATCAACTAAATTCTTATGAATTATCTGCTTGATCAATTATTTAAAGAGATATACATTTTCCAGATATAAAAGATACTTAAAGAGGTATATTAAACATCTGTCCTGAACATGGTAAAATTTCCTGTTTCTCCTCTCGGTCCTGACAATGTTTGCTTCATACTGAAGCTACGTGACAGTTTCTGGCTATTTTCTGATACCTCTTAACAATACACCATGAACATCTTTACATTTAGAAATGCCTTAAAGTTTATTTTCTATTTTTTATATGTCCCACTTTTCCAACATTTCTTTCTTTTTTAATTAAAAAAATGCCTTCTTTTTGTTTAAAGCACTTTTACTCCTTATTTCCTTTTTCCTCTTTCCTAGTTTGGATGTTATACACTTGGTTTCTGTTTTTAGGGATTACCCACAGACTTAAGCATCCAAATTAAAGCCAAAAGTTAATATGTTTATCCTTCTCCAGAATAAAACAAGCACCTTTGAATAGTTTAATTATGATTTTATGTTTTATGGGCTTTTTCTTGTTGTTGTTTTTGTCCAGGATTCATGTATTCAGCTTTAAAAAAAAAATACATTCAGTGTTTGTTTATATTTCTCTATCCGCAGCTTCCTTCACGGATCTCACAGCTTGTCTCTAGGCTTATTTTCCTTTTCCCAAAGTATCTCATGTTGAAGTTCCTTAATGAGGTTCTGTTGAAGGCTTTTGTTTTTCTAAAAATGTCTTTATTTCACTGTCATTTGCGAAAGACGGTTTTCCTTGGCATGTAATAATACATCGAAAATATTTGCTCTCAGCACTGTAAAGACACTGTTCATGTAGGTTAGCTTTTACTGCTGCTGCTAAGAAGTCATCTCCATTGGACTGCGGATCCTCTATGGGTCATTTTCCGTTTATATCTGGACGTTTCTATTGTTTTCTCTTTGCCTTTGGGGTTCTGCTGTTTTACTTGGCTATCTTGAGGTGTTTCTTTTTGCTTCCATTCTTTGACTTCCTTGAGTCTTCTCAATCTGGAGACTCATTTTTGTCATGAATTTTGGAAACAATTCTCCCTGTTCTTTCTATTCTGTCTTTGTGGAACTCGAATTAGACATACAGCAGACTCTGATTCTATCTTCATGTGTCTTGGTCTCTTTTTAATATTTTCCATTTCTAACTCTCCATGCTAGATTCGATGTGATTTCTTCTGATTTATCTTTCAGTTTACTCTTCTCCCTTCATCTGTTTATTCTGATGTTCATTTTGTCCCTTGAATTTCAAATTCATATATTAAATTATTTAAATATTTAAATATTAAATAAATACTTAATGTAAATAATTATTCTTCATCTGTAAAAAGTTCTGTTTTCCAATGGGCATGATGATCCATCTGGATCGTTTCTTTCTCTTTTCTCTAAACATGGTCAATGTATTATACTATGTGTTTGATTCTTCCCCAATCTGCAGTCTTTATGAGTTTGATCCTGTTTTGTTAAGGATGGCTGTCACCACGTGCTCATGATGGTGTTTTCCTTGTGTGCTTTGTGATTTCTTTTCTTTTTTTTTTTTTTTTCCTACTGCGAACCTAAAGTTCCTAGCAACTTCATCTGAGAAATTCTCCACAGCCTCAGCATAAAGAGTGTTCTTTTGGAGATTTAATTTCGCTTCTGCCAGATGCCTTAGGGGCAATACTGCCCATGACTACTTTAACTAGATTTCTGGAATATACTGGCACAGTGAATTCTGGCATCAGATCTGCCTGACGGTGGCTTTGTGGTTTGGCATCTCAGGGGAGACATTTCATTTCTCTTCTTGTTTTTTCCACCCCACTCAAGGACAGACAAGCATCCCCACTGCCTTCTTCTGCCATATAGGGTATATCAGATACAGAGAAGTTCTCTATTTTATTCTTATTTTTAGAGAGAGAGGGGGCAAGTGCGAGCACCAGCAGGTGGAGGGGCAGAGAGACAGCATCTCAAGCAGGGGTGGAGCCTGACTCAGGGCGCTATCTCCTGAGCCCAGGCTGAAAGCAAGACTTAGACCCTTAAGGGCGCCCAGGTGGCTCAGATGGTTAAGCGTCTGCCTATGGCTCAGGTCATGATCCTAGGGTCCTGGGATCGAGCCCTGCATCAGGGTCCTTGCTCAGCGGGATCCTGTTTCTCCCTCTCCTTCTGCTGCTGCTCCCGTTGCTTGTGCTCTCTCTTTCTCTACCCGTCAAATAAATAAATAAAATCTTTAAAAAAGAAAATAAAACAAGTTCATTTAAAAAAAAAAGCTAATTTTTTTTTAAAGATTTTATTTATTTGACAGAGAGAAACACAGCCAGAGAGGGAACACAAGCAGGGGGAGTGAGAGAGGGAGAAGCAGGCTTCCCGCCGAGCAGGGAGCCTGATGTGGGATTCGATCCCAGGTCTCTGGGATCATGACCCAAGCCAAAGGCAGTCGCTTAACCAACTGAGCCACCCAGGTGCCCCAATACGCTGATTTTTAAAAATGACTTTAAGATCTGGTTGCTTTACCCGTGGTTTGTTTAAAATTATCAAGCTACTATAATGTTTATTATAGACATACACATCATATTTACATATATAAATATATACACAAAACTGCAAGCTATTTTTATATTAATATTTAGTAGGCATATTTTTTCATATTACTACTCATAATTAAAAAACATGATAATCTTAATATGTATTTAAAAGGCATTAACATTTCTTATCAATTCATTGGAAAAAACATACAACATGAGAAAAACTACTTTCTCAAAACTTGATGGAATATCTTTCTTAAGCTGATAATTTATATCACACTTTACAATGAAATAATATAGATATTTGTCTAAGTAAAATCATAAAACAAGGATTCTTAGAAAAACTGGTGGGATATAACATTGCTCTGGTCAGTGCATTAAGATAAAAAATAGAAATAAAATTTATAATACTAGAAAGAAAGAAAATCATCTAATTGAAAACAACAGTGACCCAACATGAAAGCCTTTAAATACATTTAAAGATTTTGAGACTAAACTGATTTCCCTATGTACCAGGAAAAAATGAGTAAGAAAAAAATATTAATTAATTCCACAGTTTTCTGGAATTTGGGGGAAAAAAAGAGCCTAAAGGGAAAAAGAAAGCAAGGAGAATATTTCCTTTTTTTTCTGAAAAATCAATGAATCAAGACTTGTTTTGCCATATATTTAAATACCCTATAAAGCCACAACAATTAAAAATGCCCAATACTGAAGGATAATAATAGTCAATAAATCAAACTAGACATCTCTGGAAACAAATCCCAAAATAGATTTATCCAAAATACTGGATAACAAACTTAAAAACAGTGGAGAAAGATGCATTTTTTATATCATGCTTAAAAAAATCAGAAATATAGAAAAAACACCTTAGAATATTCTCCTCCCACTTCTTTTTTTTTTTTTTTTTGAGATTTTTATTTATTTGACAGAGAGAAACACAGCCCGAGAGGGAACACAAGAAGGGGGAGTGAGAGAGGGAGAAGTAGGCTTTCCGCCGAGCAGGGAGCCCAATGTGGGGCTCGATCCCGGGTCTCCGGGATCATGACCTGAGCCGAAGGCAGTCGCTTAACCAACTGAGCCCCTCAGGCGCCCCTCTCCTCCCACTTCTGATTCAAATTAGTGACCATTTCTTTTCCTTACTTACTAACCACACGAAGAATGTACATTCTTCGATCATGTGGCAAGCTGAAACTCCCCGGGGCACCTTTATTCACATATAAGATCTTAGAGACCTTCTCCAAGGTGATAAACCTCCCCTTTTTGGGCAGGATCGATTAAGGGACAGAGGTGGGGTCATCCAAGGACGGAAGGGTCAGGCCAGCTCTAGGTCCCACCTCCCACAGGGAAGGAAGGAGTGACGCACATCATAGCCAAGGGCATCCGGGGCAACAGTGAAAACCTGTCTTCAGTTGCTGATCAAACAGTGCGATCTAGCTGATAAATCTCGGGTGGGGTTTTGTGGGGTGGGAAGGAACTGCACGGACGGCTTCTGAGGATGACCACAGGCTGACCGGCTGGCGGACCCTTACCTGCTAACTGGTGTGGTGTTGAGGTGCGCCGTGGAGAAGTTCAGCAGATGGAGGGATGCACGTGATGGCCAGCGGGGGTGGCAGTGCGAGGCTCTTCTCCCTCCACCCTCCCGGCAGTAGAAACTGGTGGCAAGTGTCTGTCTCCTGCTCCCAGCGAAACTGGTTCAACAACCCTTGCCCCATAGCCATAAACACTCTGAGCACAAGTTAGCCTTTGCCTAGGGCGCCAGGCCCAGCAGCAAATGTCATGGACAGTTAGCTGAGCACATCCCCAAGTCCAACAAAGCAATCTAGCTCCAGCCCATCCGGAGGAAGAGGAAAGACTAGCAAAGAGAAGGAAGAATGCCTCCAGAAGGGGAGGAGGAGGGAAAGGGAGGCTGGGATGGGGAGTTGTGCCCCTCTGAGGGCTTCTCCTCTTCCCCACCTTCCTGGCAGAGCCAACCCAAGGAGGAACGGGGCACTTTGCTGCCCAGATTCTAGCTCCTTGATGGCAGGCCCGCTGCTCTGCCTGTCAACAGGGGCCTTACTATCCCAAGGGACCCCCTGCACTTTTCATTTGCTCTTTAATAAGCCCGATCTATTGTTGGCCAGAATGCAGGGAAAGGGGAGCCCTCCTACACTGTTGGTGGGAATGCAAGCTGGTGCAGCCACTCTGGAAAACAGTATGGAGGTTCCTCAAGAAGCTGAAAATAGAGCTACCCTATGACTCAGCAATTGCACTACTGGGCATTTACCCTAAAGATACAAACGTGACCCGAAAGTGCACGTGCACCTCAATGTTTATAGCAGCAATGTCCGCAAGAGCCAAACGATGGAGAGAGCCTAGATGTCCATCAGCAGATGAATGGATAAAGAAGATGTGGTGTATATATACAATGGAATACTATATAGCCATCAAAAAGAATAAAATCCTGCCCTTTGCAATGATGTGGCTGGAACTGGAGGGTATGATGCTAAGCGAAATGAGTGAATCAGAGAAAGACAATTATCATATGATCTCACTGATATGAGGAATTTGAGAAACAAGACAGAGGATCATAGGGGAAGGGGGGAGAAATGAAATAAGATGAAACCAGAGAGGGAGACAAACCATAAGAGACTCTTAATCTCAGGAAACAAACTGAGGGTTGCTGGAGGGGAGGGGATGGAAGGGGTGGGGTGGCTGGGTAATGGACATTGGGGAGGGTTTGTACATTGGTGAGCGCTGTGAATTGTGTAAGACTGATGAATCACAGACCTGTACCCTTGAAACAAATAATACGTTACATTTAATAGGGAGGGAGGGAGGAAGGAAGGAAGGGCCCAACCTGTTTCTTATGGGTAGGTGACAGGGCGCCCTCCCCATGCCATAGGCCATTTCATCACCTCCTACCTGGAGCCTGGCTGGTGGGCACCTTCATGACCTCCAACCTATAACTGCAGCTGTGATTGTGCAGGAAGTATTTATATTCAATTGACATGGTTTTCTGGTTTTAACTGAAGACAAAGGTTCTGGAAGTAGAGATGGCTGAAAAGACGGCGGGCCAGGCACAGAGAAAGATGAGTTTACTCACAGTCCTCCCTCTACTTATTTCATTTTTATCCTATCATCTTTGAGGAGAAATAGTTGTTTTATTTTCAGCCTTCCTCTTTCCCTGGAAGAGGGGACTCAATTAGTGGATAACAGCAATTGCTTTAAAAACCCAAGGAAAAGCACTGAAGAGGTCTGAACGAACAGCTCACTTGGGAGACATAAATAGCAGGAAATGTAACTCAAGTATAATAATGAATTTTCCCCCCATTCCTATTGAAGGTAGTTATGTCACTCTTCCTAGGAAACTATCATCAATCATCTAAGATTTACAGAAAATTCTGCAGTGTTATGTCCCCACCTAAGGAACAATTTATGTTTTATTTAATGAATCAGATCCCCTGCTCCATCCTGATGGCACAGTTTCTGAAGGACATCAGTTGAACTTTGTATCTTGACTCAGAAATTTTGTCTCCCACTGCCTGGGTATATGACTTTAGGCCGGTCATACTGTCCCTGTGATTCCTCAGGTCAGTGTTGCCTAAGGATGACTCATATGACATATTCATAGTTATGAGGCAAAGCAACAATAATGAAATTCTTTGGTCAAATATATTTTTGAAATGTCTGTTTTAAATAAAATTAAGTATGACTTCTTAGAGTCCCTAATATGATTACACCCAGTGTGACCCTTTAAAGGAAAAATAGTAGGAAATTATTTTTGGTGGTTTAAAACTACTTTTATTTAAATTTTTAAAAAGTAAAAAATAAAAAGGTTACTCACACACTGCGAAAGGGTATAAAGTAAAAAATAAGTAAAAGTTTTGCATCTACCTTAGCCCTGGCCAGTCCCATTCCCCAGGGTAATGGCTGTCAACAGCTTCCCGTGTATCCCTCCAGAATTTTCCACACACGAGCCTGCGTATCTATTCCCTCTTCAAAATGGAAATACACTCTTACTACACCTAAGGTTCTTGAACTTGCTTTTATTCACTTGACATATCTGGGTGGTTTTTTTACCAGTTCACATGGACCTACTTAATTTAATAGTATGGAATCACCACAGTTTGTTATTGGTCATCCTTAGCTAGATATTATTCTCCTTTTTTTCAGTTTCTGTGACAAGCAATGAAATTGTGTGAGCACATTTATTCATGTACCTTTGTTAGACTTATATGAGACTATCTCCAGGATAAACTGCTAGAAATAGGACGGCTGCGTCAAAGAGTAAGCACATTTAAAATCATTTCAGATATAGCCAGAGTCTTCCACAAAGACCCTCCCCTCTACCCTGTAGCATAGGAGAGGTCCCACGTGTCTATACCCTTACCAACACTAACTTTTGCTAACCTGCTAGGTTCCAGTGTATCTTAGTTATCATTCGTGTTCAGTTAATTACATGCGAATGTGGCATTTTTGCATATAAACCCAATTTGCATATTCTTTTCCAGTGCTGTGCCTTTGGCTTGCCCTTCTGGTAAGTGTCGCGCTCAGGATCCCTGCATAGACGGAGACCATGTCAGCGGAGAATTCAGAGGTGGATGTGCAGTAAACGCTGCCCATGTGTCATTTGGAAAACCCACGCATGGAGTCCAGCTCGCTCCATCTCAGAGGGCTCGGGCTCCTGAACTTCCGTGGAACCATGGCTCATGCCTCCTACCTCGCTGATGGGAAGCCTCCGTCTCAGAGAACGATGCATCATGGGAGGAATCAGAGTATTAATGACACTATTTTAAAATGTCTGTTTCCTCGCTTGTCTTCCCTCTAGACTGATTGCTACTTGAACTTACAGATCTTCCCTCGGGCTGGGGCCCAGGGGGAACGATCACATTGTCCGTCCGTCCGCACCCAGAGGGCATGGAAGGGGAGGGCAAGATTCACTGTCTGTTGAGCATAGAGGATGGGGTCGACTCTCCAGGACCAAGCGACAGCGCATCTGCCGTGTCTTTTTGGGCATATGTATCTATGGTGGTATGCAGCTGCCTTTATTTAAATCAAGGGCAGAAGGGAATTTTAAAAACCAACGCTTATGTATGTTTGTAATCCTCGTTATCCCTGGCTACATATGTCTGGATTTCTTCTGTTTAGCAAGACACACAGACATCCTCTAAACAATGCCATATAAGAGGACCATACTGATAGGCATTTAGTTAAATATAAGCAAGTGTGTAAAACCCCACACGATGAAATGAACATAAAATGAGAATTCCCCTCAAGTTCATACTTCCAATTTTAGAAGATGTTTCTCCAGAGCTCCAGTATAAGTAAATGTATACAAATTCAGGAAATAACCTCCCAGTAAACAACGGAAAATTGTTCAGAGAAGAGTGTGTTCTGCCTTCTCCAGCCAGCTGAGAAAGTAAATGATAACATTCACTGGTAATCCAAGCTACTTGAAAAATAAACAATATATTGCCTATTTCCACTGTACTGGTGAGTGCTGGAAGCAAGAGGCTTTGAGATGCAGACAGGGGGTAGGAACGGGGGCTGGGCTGGACCACTACGTAGTAGAGAGGCATCCCCAGGTCCTGAGAGCAGAGAGGAGATGTGAGAAGGCAAATTTGAGGCAAATCTTCAAAGTCAACAAGGCTCCCTAGGAGATAAGGTGGTCAGTGGAAAGAGGTGACTGACAAAGGGGGGAAGGATGGCCCCAGGGCTGGGTGTGGAGAATGGGCAGGGAGGACTCCTAGTCCCAGAAGTAGGAAGGAAAAACACACACTGCCTGCACAAATTCATTTTACTATTTCTTTTCCTCTTGGACTGGCTTTGGGTCTTATAAAGGGGCTCAAGCCAGTTCATAAATGGTGAAAGCCTTCTACCTAGTATTCTACTAACCAGACTCAAGAATCCCAGGAACTTACAGGGAAGAAATGGTAGAAGATAGTCAAATACTGACCTCCAGTCCAGCTGGGAGGCTCATGTATGGTGAACACTTTCTGCTCAACATCTCCTGGCTCTTCTGTGGCAACAGTAGCCAAATTTTGATCAGTGGGGTTACACCTGCCCCACTCAGAGCCCCGACAAAGGTGGCCTAGAGTGAGAGGACCAGTTAATCCATTCGCTGCCGCCCCAGCCCCGGGCCACCCGCCACCTTGATTGGTTCAGCGGTGAGTACACAAGCCAGGCCAATCGGCCAATGAGATTTACTTCCAAGAACACTGCTGAGCTTTTGGAAAATGGGCTCTTTTTTTAACAACTTGGCACTGAAATGCTTGGTACCACCTGGTAGTTCCCATCAAGGAACTCCAAGTCAGCAGAAGGTAGATTAGAGGCAAGAAACGGACAGAAGTGAAGTCTTTATGATGTTGGTTGAATGAATCCAGGCAGCCTTACTGTCTTTACATAAGACCTTACAGCTTCACTCCTAGATTTTTCAGGAACAAGAGCCATAAACCCCCCCCCCCCACTTCTCTTATTGCAGGAGTTATTTGAGTTGGGTTTTCTGTCACTTGCGATCTAACCATCTTAAATGCGTGAAGCATCTAGACATATGTCTAGCACAGGTGTGCTCACTCCTACAAATACATGTTTCCTTGCCTGTGCTTACCTGCCTTGAATCTTTATATCTCCATTTATTAAGGCTAGATCATATAGCAATTTCTTTTAAAATCTTGACCAAGTAATTACGGGCAAAACTCTTCCTGGGCCCGCTCCATTCTTCTGACATCCCTTTCAGCTTTAATTTTCTATGGGTCTATACAAATGGAGGTCTGGTCAGCTGTGACAGTGAAAAGGAAAACACCTTCTTTCCCTGGCCACTCTATGCTCTCACCATGGTACAAGCTCATGGTCCTCAGACAAAAACAAATCCACAGGAGTCCATAGAACCAAGGGGATGAAACACATTTTCTTTCATCTGAGCTTTCTCAATCCTTGGGTTTGCTCTAGACTTTAGGACCTTAACCTCCATCCCACATCTGAGCTTAAACCCAGCAAGCCAGTTTGTAGGATGGTGAGAAAAGGTACCACACTGTTTAAAGATGTCTTTTTTTTTAAGATTTTTTTAAATTTATTTGACAGAGAGAAACATAGCTAGAGAGGGAACACAAGCAGGGGGAGTGAGAGAGGGAGAAGCAGGCTTCCCACCGCGCAGGGAGCCCGATGTGGAGCTTGATCCTGGAACTCCAGGATCATGACCTGAGCCGAAGGCAGTGGCTTAACCAACTGAGCCACCCAGGCGCCCCTGTTTAAGGATGTCTTGGTCTAGTTACAGTTCTGCTAGAACACCTACAACAATTCTCAGACGACAGATAATGGATTCACACACTGAAATGTTGAAATGATTCTCAGGTGTCACAGATCTGTACAAAAACACGTGTAACTAACAAGAGCTAAAGGAATATAGCCAGAATTGAGAATACTTCGCCTTGTGAAGGTATAATAAGATAGATTCAAGTTTATTCTGAAAATAACATGACTCTTGCCTACATGTATTTCGATGGATATGATCTTGAAAGAACACCAGGCCTCTCCAGATTCCTAATAACACTCGAGTTACCTCCATGAAGTGTGCCGTGACTGTAAATGTCATTTGTCATGTGAGGAGCAGTACGATAACTAGATTTTCAAGTTCTTGCACAGCCGGGGTGCTCAATGGTGGCCCGTGGTGGCCGTGCTGGGAGTGGAGTAGTAGGGCTGGAGGACAGAGGTGCCCTTGAGGGTCTGGAGAACCCAAATCTGGGAAGAGGGGGAGGGCAGAACCAAGTGAAACCTCAAATAACATGTTTGGTGCTCTAATCTCATCTTTAGGAAATGAACTTTAAAAGTCAGGACAGGAAGTGTATGTTGGGAAGAAAATACAAAAGAAGAGTCTCGTTTTCAGGTATGGATGAATCTCGATGATTGAAGGTGGGTGGTGGGACCAGAGAAATCTCCGTGGGGAGTTTTCATTAGGATCTCCAGGACAGAGATGCTTACTCTTAGCAAAAAAGTATGATTTAGGGACAAAGAAAGCTCAGGCTGAAGTCATGGTTTTACATTTAAAGCTTAGAGCTGTAGCTTCCTCGTCTGTAACGTGGGGAGGGTTTTTACCTCACAGAGTTGTCATAAAGATGAGATGTGAGAAAACATGGAAAGCACATAGTGAAGCTTAATCAGGGAATGGGATGGAGTTTTCAAAGGTTAAACAATACCATTCTGGTTTTCATTTTATTTCTTTGTACTTTGCAAACTCCTGATGCAATTGTTCTAAATTCAGGCTACAGAAAACTTCTCTTTGCTTTTTTTTTTTTTTTAATATAGAAATGGGTTGTAGAGGGAGAAAAACATATGTTCTTATTTGTAATTTAAGACCTACTCAGCACACACCCAAGCTGCTACGTATGCACACACTCAGACAGCAAGAGGGAAGGGGGAGACCCAAGATAACCTCAAACCCGGATACACATTGTAGACGTCAGAACTCAAAACTCAGACATATTTCTACATTAGGAGAGTCTGAGGTAACGTTTCCCCTACTCCCTCTTCTCAGGACTTGGACTTTAACTTTTCCAATCACATTTACTACTGAATTGGAAATTGTGATTATCTTTCAAGTAATTCTGACCTTTTCAGAGGAAACAATTTCTTAAAGCCTTCCAATGTGGCAACCCGAGGAGGCAAGATTTCCGGATTCCATGGCAAAGACAGATCCTTGCAGATCAACAGAATCTCTGTTACAGGGCCCCCGGCAGTTTCTGTGCGAGGGAAGTTCGCCACTTGGCCAACAACTCCTGTTGGAGTCTAGCGCTTTCCCTCATTCCTTAGGTTCCTGCATTTATTTGCATGTGCGAGAAGCAAATCTGGTTTTGTGCCATAGACCGATCTCTCTAGAGGAGTTCCTTCGGGCAAACTATGTAAATAAGGAGGATAAATCTCAGGAGGCCGATTTCAAATTATAGAATTGTTTCTACCTTCTTTGAGGGAGTAGATATGTTTTTTACTGTCCCTTTAAAACCAGGTGCATTTTTATATTCCTGTCAGTGTCACTCAAGGAATGCTTGGCCTACCGGCCAGAAGAAATCACCTCTCATGCAGCTACCGATACTTCAATTCCACAAACATCACAAAGACTTCCAAATATATATCCTCCAAAATTTTGCAAAAATAAAACAAGGAGAAAAGAGAATATCAGATTAAACACTTACTTACAAGGAATCCTAACTTATCATCATGTTGAAATATATTTTAGTGCGGCACATGGGTGGCTCAGTTGGTTTAGCATCTGCCTTTGCTCAGGTCATGATCTCAGGGTCCTGGGATGGAGCCTGCTTCTCCCTCTCCCTCTACCCTTCATCCCGCTCATTCTTTCTCTCTCTCTCTCTGTCCAATGAAAAAAAAAAAGTTTTAATAGTCCCTGTTGAATGCAAGCACTAGAACTGTCTCCTTCACTGAATACCTAGAACATGTCTAGCCCAGAGTTGGAATGCAATGAATATTGATTGAATGTATGATTGATGAATAACCTATGTAGACATAAATAATTTGGGGAGCAAAGGGAAAATGCATATATTTTTTTCCTTGTAAAGATCATTCTCCTACAGCCAATTTTTAGACTTGACCTTTTCCTTTTAAAAAGAAATGTGCCATAGAGGTGCCTGGGTAGCTCAATCAGTTGAATAGATGACTGTCGATTTCAGCTCAGGTCATGATCGCAGGGTCCTGGGATGGAGCCTGGGTTGACATCTGTGCTCAGTGGGGAGTCTGCTTGAGGATTCTCTCTCTCTCCCTCTGCCTCTGCTCCTTCTCCCTTCTCACAGACACACTCTCTCTCAAATAAACAAATAAATAAATCTTTAAAAAATATATATTAAAAATAAATGCACCATAGAACTTTAAAATGACCCAAATTTATAAAGTATATAGAAAAATCATGATCATAATATGAAATTATTATAAAATGAGCATTTTCCTCTACTAACCATTAAAAGTGTTTGTAGAGGGGTGCCTGGGTGGCTCAGTTGGTTAAGCAACTGCCTTCAGCTCAGGTCATGATCCCAGAGACCCGGGATCGAGTCCCACATCCGGCTCCCTGCCCGGCGGGAAGCCTGCTTCTCCCTCTCTCAGTCCCTCTGCTTGTGTTCCCTCTCTGACTGTGTTTCTCTCTGTCAAATAAATAAAATCTTAAAAAAAAAAAAGTGTTGGTAGAAAAGGGTCTTGAGGGAGACAGGTGAGTAAGACACTAATAATTACCACCAAGTGAGTTCTTACCATACACGAGGTAAATTAACATGTACAAAAAGCTTTT
Source organism: Spilogale gracilis (assembly GCA_004023965.1). NCBI lineage: Eukaryota > Metazoa > Chordata > Mammalia > Carnivora > Mephitidae > Spilogale > Spilogale gracilis. The sequence goes on along the minus strand of PITA01013564.1, from coordinate 37,558 downwards.
TTTAAATCGGGAAAATAGAACATAGGTAGAATGCCAGTGAAGTGTGTCACATCTAGTCCACAGTTGTTAAAAGTCACACACCTCCTCCACTTCCTTCCACTTCCTTCTTCCCTCCATGCTGATGGGGGGGCTCATGTTGCAGATCGCAGAACTACAAGCCGAAGGAGAGCTGCCTGGCCTGTGCTGGATTCCGTGTAAGCTACAATGTGGCAAGCACAGTGCCTCTGTAGCTTTAAGATGCGGTGCCATGCCTGTTAATTACCCTGACTGGTACCTCTTGCCTATTTGGAGTGTGGAACTTTTAAAATAAAACACCTCGGAAATGAACGGATTTAAAATATCTCATACTTCAGATCTGAACTTAGATTGTTATCTATTGTTGTTTTTCATATTTTGGTTAGATCTCATTAATTCATTCGTAATTTATGAAACATTTATTTGAGAAATGACGGTGCATTGAGCCAGGTGCCAGAGATACAAAGATGAGCGAAGCAAATCCAGTCTGTATTCACGAACCTCCAACTTGAAGGAGAAACAGACATTAAATCAATGCAATGTAAAGTAACTGACAATTAAATTACAGGGCGCTACAGAAAAACAATAGAAAAACTGAATGAAATGTGGGAGTGACATTTACACATTCACACACACACACAGAGAACAGAATGGACAATGGTCTTGAGTGGGCAACACCATGGCAGGAATGAGAAGTGTGTCAGGAGAGCTAAGTGAGCTAAGGGAGAGAGGAACTGATGCAATCGGCATGTGCTGGGTCAGGGGTGGGCCAGCTAAGGTCCTTGGGCTGGTCACTTGTGTTGGTAAATAAAGTCTTATTGGCACATAGCTATGTCCAATCCTTTCTACGACATCTATAGCTTCTGCTGCACTAGTCAAGCTCAGCAGAGACCGTATAGCTGGGTCCACAGTACTTACTCTCTGCCTTTACAGAAGAGGTTTGTGACCCCTGTACTAGATCATTCCGGACCTCGCAGGTCATGACAAAGATCTGGGATTGAATTCCGTGTGCAGAGAGAAAGTGGCAGAGGGCTCTGAATGGGAAAGGGAGTGGTGTGAACAGATGTGTGTTTTAAGAAGACCGTGCTGGCTCTGTGAAGCATGAACTGGAAAGGGACAACACAGAGATCGGTTAAAATAAGATGGTGTCTCGGTTGTGACACGGATGACAAGAAGGGAGTTCAATGTCTGTTTTGGAAGAAAGATCAGTGTGATTTGGTCATAGATCAGAGATTGAGCTGGAGGAGAGGAAGAGGCCAAGGAGGATTCCTGATGTTTGGCCAAGGAGCTAGCAGATCAGTTGTTCTGTTTTCTGAGACACAGAGGATTAGAGAAGGGACAAGTTCTGAATTCTGAAGGCAGGCAATCAGGGGCCAGTGCTGCACATGTTTGATTATAAGTTTGATTATAACATATGTAGGTTTGGTTTTCTTTAAAGGGAGTAATGCTAGGCCAGCAAGCATATTCTGAATTCTGTTTCCTGTCCAGGGCCGGAATGATCTTTCCTCTATGTTCCTCACATTAATTCTGTAAGAAAAATCCGTAAATTCCATAGATTCTGCCCATTTCAAGAAAGGGGCTGTGTTTAGTGGGACAGCATACATTTCTGGACCTGTTTGGAAGAAGTTTTTTTCTTTAGCTAAGATGGCCCAAGTTTTTCAAAAAACATCTAAGAAGATTTTCACCCTGCTGCAGCTTTTATGGGCATTGCCAAAAGGAAAAAAACAGAAGGAATTCAACAGGAATTAAAGAATTGGGCCTACGCAGGTCCCTAGAGCAGAGGATTTGTCCTAACCGTCCCTCAGGGCTCCAGGCCCTTGCTGGAGTTCTTCTGTGGTGAAAGCCCCATTTTCCTATGATGACAACTGCCCTCCCCTCAAGATGCTCTCTGCTTTCCCACTCCTCACCTGCAACAAGCAGCCACCACTTACTACAAATTGTTACTTTGGTAACTCACCTTCGTGCCCTGTATGTAATTTTGTGTGCTACGTGGCATTATGGTTGGACCCTTTCCCCAAATTGGGCAAGGTTTCCCCCTTGAACCGGCAGACTGGGCTGCCTCTAAGAATATCATTTTATCGCTGTAGTTGGGAAACTGCGGTCAGCTTTAGATTTGCAACTGTTCAAAAGGATTCCACGAGTAGATAAAATAGATCTCTGGGCTCGAGGATTTGACCTAAAGCTTTGCTCTGGCTCATCTGGTGCATTAAAGGGAAGTTTCAGTCCTGACATTATAAAATGTTGCTTTTGAATAACTGACACTAATCGGATGGTGAAGATTTTAATTATGATTGTGTCAAAATACTTCTGGCCCGCCCCATACAGGAAATTCACTGGTTTACTGTGGATACTCTTATCTCCTTTACTAATAAGACCAGTGGAATTATTTTATGTTTTGACAGAAAATAAAAAAGAATTGAGGGCATGAATTGCACGGAGCACTGGGTGTGGGGCATAAACAATGAATCTTGGAACACTAAAACAATAAATTATTATTAAAAAAAGAGATTAAAAAAGAGAGACAGAGATGGAATCCAGGCTTTGGCAAAAGTTCTAAGTCAGGGGCACCTGGGTGGCTCAGTCATTAAGCATCTGCCTTGGGCTCAGGTCATGATCCTGGAGTCCTGGGATCGAGCCCCATATCAGGCTCCCTGCTTGGCAGGAGGCCTGCTTCTCCCTCTCTCACTCCCCCTGCTTGTGTTCCCTCTCTGGCTGTGCTTCTTTCTGTCAAATAAATAAATAAAATCTTAAAAAAAAAAAGTTCTTAAGTCAAAGAGACTATAATCTTTATGATATTGTTAGCTACTCTTGAGAAGCCATTATTATGAATATAGACAGTGGAAAAGGGAACAATCAGACATTTTATTTTTGATAAAAAAGAGTGATTTAGGTTCAGTTGAGCTCAAGGTTCTAAAATGCCCTTCCTGTCCCTATTAAACAATGTAAGAATATATAACATCACCAACAAAGATTTCACCAGGTCTATGTATGATAGAAATCTATTTCGGTAAGGAAAACTCTATTTTAAATTCAAGGATGCTTCATTCTTACGAACATGAATTTGGAATATTTTATACTGAAGAATTCCCTTAGTCTCATAGATCAGTTATAAATATTAATGGAATTTCAATATATTCTTTTCCGATCCCAATGTTTAATATTCATTCATATTAGGCAGGGAATTCAATGACCTGTCCTGTGCAAGGATTCTTCTCGTTATCTAAATGCGCACATATATGAAGCCTATAGGGCCAATGGTCATTAAAACTTGCAGGGCCCACATATATTCTTTAGAGGGCATATCAAAGCCTTCTCAGCTCACTCAATAACAAGAAAGTCACTGGTAATAAACCAAAAGGCTTTTTAGGCGAAATTGACTCAATCACGTCACATCTGGGTACAATGATGGATTGGTGCTTCTGGACAGAGTTAAAAATGCTAACTGATATAAAATATTTATGAAACAATGCAGCGATTTCTTGGGGTTGGGCCCTACAGTCTGACCTGCAAACTCACTCTTACGCTTGTCTCAGCCCTTTGATCTGCTGACGACTTAACTCCGGTGTCTTACTCTTCTAGGATATGCTGGAGTGCAAATTTTTTTGCGACTAATTTGCATGCAAAAAGTCATCTGAGATTCCATAAAAAGGCAGAAGACTGCATCTGACTTCATGTTCTCCCAGCTTAACACCTTCTTCGGGTAAAGGGAAATTGTTTACCTGCCCTAAAACATGTGTTATTAGTTTTATCAGAAGATAATATAACTTCATTAAAGTTATATATTCTGTTGGCCATTTCCTTCTCATCTCTTTCTCAGAATCAAAGAAGTTTATGTAACTGATAGACCATAAGATCATTCATATGTGACAGCAAGTGTAAATTTTTTTAAAAAAATGTAAAAAAAAATATTTTAGATCAGCATTTACTTAAAGCCCTACTATGTGCCAGGCTTGGTACTAGGATTTTCAGACATACCATCGCACTCAGCCCCTGAAACATTCCTGGGAGACATTATTAACCTTATATCTATAGTACAGGTAAGCAAAACTCAGAGAGATCACAAAACTTGTTGCTGATCAAGCTCTAAGGTTGAATCTCATGAAAAGGTTGCAATTCAATCATTTTTAATCCACAAAGATTAAGGCAATACAAATGGCTCAAACTAACCGGAAGATCAGAGTTATAATTCAGAGCTAGGTTTCTGTGAGCGCAGAGACCACTGCATCGTGCTGGATAGTACTGGTTGTTTTTGACCATCCATGAGAATAAAATCCAAGTCATGAATTACACAATAAAGAATCCATCACTCCCCGAGCTTGGGTTCCTACGAACTCATCGTTTATGGCAAGGTTCCGATTCAAGATAGCTTTTCACTTGAATGCCATCGGGATTCAAAACAGAGACATAATTGCTAAACTGTGGCAGGGAAATGACACATTTGCAGAGCCTATCACATATTTTATCTAAGTTTTTCAATATTTCAGCTGGAGCACAGTTGTTCTTTATCCAACTATTAAGAAGAACTATCTTTCACAAAGAGCACAGTGGGACCCTTTGAAGCATGACCTTGGAAATCAAGGTCTGAGTTACAGGGCATCATTTAAAACAGATGTATATTCTCTAGGGACCATGGTAAATCTGTTGCTGAGAATACTTGTACCTCTCTGGGGAGAGGCTCCAGGTCTAACTGGCAATCCCTCAGAGATGGTCTAGTCACCAAGTCCCAGGGTTTGAGGCATGGAACGGAGAGCCTCCCAAGGAGGCTTCAGATCATTCTGATTGCCAAGAACTCACATGTGCTTTTCAAAGGCTTCCAGATTCAGAAATTACAAAGACAGCTCATTCATTTTATATGATCCAAAGGGCAGTGCTAACAGATCCCTAGATTGTCTTAGGGGTTGAACAATCAGCTGACTAGCTCTTACTTGTCCTTGCCTGCTAAGTGGGTGACAAGGGCCACAGGCTTAATTCTCAGCGTCAGTGAAGCATTAATTCTCAGGACCAGAGAAGGGCATCGCAGAGCTACACCGAGGATGATGAGCTCAGCAAATTACTGAGCTCTAAGTCTCCACCCCGTTATACCATGATGTTAGTGTCTATCTTGATTTTCAGTCTGGATTCAGACCAGGAGGGACCAGCTGATGAAGAGCGTGAGTGATGGGTCGTGACATGTACCCTGCTATGGGGGAGCACTTCTACTTCTGGAGAAAGCATGCAGGTTCTGCAAACATGGTATATCAATTCCTCAGCCCCTGACACATTTAGATTGACCTTAGGCAGAATTCTTGACAGGGAGGAAAATGGCGAGATCTTTTCTGAGGGAGCTCTAGGCAAAGGAAAGGTCCCACCTCTCTGATGTTGTCACAGGCCCAAATAAAAATGGACCAGAATTAAGACCTGTCAAGCCCTCCTCCAGCTCAGCGGTCTACACCGCCTCCCAGGACCTGAGGCTCACGAGCTGTCGGAGCGCCGTGCGGCTTTACAAGACTCTTCTCAACTTGCAGAGGTTTTGAGATGCCTCTGGGATGGTGAAAACCACGCTCTCATCTGGGAAGCAGAGAAGAGCATATCATTTTGAGCTTTGGCTTCCAACACAGAGTGCTGACAGCTTCACTTCAGACCACGGTAAGAACTTAACTTCACGATCCTTCGAAACAGTTCAGTCCCACAGAGACCGCCTTTTCGTAATTCCTCGTTCCCCCAACGGGTTGACCCGGTTGCAGGGAGCTGCAGGTTGGACTTTGCTTTATTCGAGGTCCAGAGGATGACGAGGAGTTCTGTCTTGATTCAAGATACGGTTCTCAACAGAAGAGGTGGGCTTGTCGCTCTCCAACGGCCCTCCCAGAAACTAACCCGAAGAAATCTAATTTCCTCCTACATATCCCTCAAAGCGCCTGGACTATGTTGACTTTACTCACAAGTCCCCGATAAGAAGCAAGCATGGATTTAAACCAGTTGCTCAACCCAGAGCTGTGTTAGGTTGTAGGGAGCTGTGGGGGCAGTCACAGAGCAAGTCATGTAGCACAGAGGTCACAAATCCAGGCAGTGATCCCTCAGGTCAAGCTAGAGCCTTCCATCGTCCAGCTGCCTTTTTCCTCTTCCCCTTGTCTGCTCCTCGCCCTCCCATTGTCTCAGGACGTCTGAAATTTTCTCCTCAATTAGGCAAAGCTATTTAGCTCTCCCTGTTTCCACTCCCAATTGGCATCTCATCTTTTTCGGGTGCTCGATAGACAAAAGAACCATCCCTTAACAGGACTGGAATCACAAATAGCCAAAAATTAGGTGTCATTACACTTAATAGAGCAGTTTTTTTAAATCAGACAATAGCTACCCATCTAGTTCTTTGACCTTTTTAGTAGAGAGGACAGAAAGACCATGGCAAGTCCCACCTGGTCCCCTCTGTGGATCCTGCCCCCTTTCCTGTACACTGGCCTTCTTCCTCACCTCCTTACAAAGCCAATGCAGGGGGCTCTCTCTTGCTTTGCCTTTCAAAATCCTCAGCAGTGATGCTAGCCTTTGCCAGTCTTTCCATTGCTCTCATCTATGACCTATCGATTTCAGATCCGTACTCCCTCACCTGATTCCTACTCCTGCCTTCCGCCCCACGAACCGTGCATAAAACCACACTCAGTCACCAGCACACCTGGCTCTTGAGTTTGAGACCCATTCTCGGCCAGCGTCTTGGCCAGATCTTTGGTTGAGTCTCAGCCCGAGCGTCACAACTTTACGCCCACAGCCTATGTAAAAATACCTGTCTCAGAGGGCAGGGCCAGCAGACCGTGGAGGTGGAGGGTTGGGAAAAGAAAAAAAAAAAGAACTGAGGATATTCAATGTTTAAGACTCCCTTCTTAGTGTGGCTGCTCTGTAAATTTGTAATTTGTCATTTGCAGTTACAGAAATGCCGGCAAGCTGTAGGCCTCAGACTTTCCTTACCTCACTGCCTCCTGGACATTTCATGACTTACTTGTCTGGGACTTTTTAGCAGCTCCAGGAGAAAGTTAAATAATAGGCCAGTCTAAAGTTTCTGATTTATTTATGGGTTTAAAGTTCCATGGCCCCCACCTCTCCTTCCTTCACCTAAAGAAAGAGTATGGCTTCATGCTGACCAAGGGTCTTAAGTGTTCTTTCAAAAGCTTATAATATTGTCAGAGGCAACACAACTCTCCCTGGCTTTGATTACAGATGTGAATTAATGGTCTCTCTGTTGTCTCCATCCATTTATATTTAGGAAGACGCTTCCATGACCCCAAGCCACTAGTCCCAACAGAGCCCCTGTCTCTCCTTCCTTCAGAATTCCTCCTTCGAGCCGACCACAGAACTTTGTTTCGTGAGGGTGGGGACTGAGAGCCCTTAGTTCTTAGCACAGTGCCTGGCACTCAGAGGCAATCAATACATTTCTGTAAATAAGAGACTGGGAATGGAAACACATAAATCAATTATGTGTGACTTCAGGTATTCTGCAAGAACTGTCCATAAAATATTTTTCCCAGTAATACTCTCCACAAGATATTTTAAAAGTTTGTTGTTGATGTTATATATTTCGCTGCTTTTCCAGTTTCCCTCCATCTCTGGCATTGATTTTCCTAGGAGTTAATTTGCTTGGCAAGTGGGAGAGCACGTGCTAAGCTGGATGTAAATCGTTCCCCTTGAGGACAGCTTGATAGGGAAACCAGAGGCTGAAAGGGATCTGCCGTGTGTTTTTACTTTGTGTGCAAATGTTCTCCTTATAAGATGGGCTCGATAATTTCATTCTCTGAAGAAAATCCTTTTTGTTTTGAGAATTGGCAAATAAGTGAAATGAGATCAGTGTCTTTTACGATTTGTGCCTACTGATTAAAGTGACAACAAAAAGACATTTAGTTTTACGTGTATGTGTATACACACGTATTTTTTCCTTCCTGGAAGGTCACCCTAAGATTTTGATATTAGGATTGTGTGACCTTCTGTGGCATCATGGTAATAATGAGATGGATATTTGTAATTAGTATGGCTGTTTAGTAAACTGTCTTAACAGGTTGGCCTGGACAGCAGCAGCTACCTAATGGAGTCACAAATGACTCTATCTGTATGCACAAGACAACACATCACACATCTTGTAACTGGTTATTGCTGGTTATTTTAAGACGATGACTGCTATTTTACCTGTGAGCCATGCTTCTGGAGTTGGTATTTTAAAACAAAAGCCTCAACAGAAAACCTGACCATTTTTGAGGATTACAGCCCTTTTTTCCTTTCCTTACCACTCCCTACCCCATTACAGTTCCCTTTCCTTCTTTTCCCCCTTCCTTTTTTGTTCTGCTTATAAAGTGCTACCTCTGTTGGGGCGCCTGGGTGGCTCAGTTGGGTGAGTGACGGACTCTTAACTTCAGCTCAGATCATGGTCTCATAAGTCATGAGATCAAGTCCCAAGTCGGGCTCCTCGCTGAGCGGGGAGTCCACCTGAAGATTCTCTTTTCTTCCTCTCCCTCTGCCCCTTCCCCCACTGGTGCACACACTCTCTCTCTCAAATTAATAAATACATCTCAAAAAAAAAGTGCTACCTTTCTTGATTACACTTTCTGCAAGTTTAAGGGCAAATAATTCCACATTTATTTGCGTCCTAAAGCAGACCACTTCATGCTGTCAACTGCATGGCTCTTTGCTAACCGGAAGGATCAGAACTCCTTAAGCAAACCCGAGATGACTGGATTTGAGGCCCCAGGCTCATTCCAGTTATTTACGGGGAATCATAGTATGCTCCTGGTTTTTTGTTTGTTTGTTTTGCAAAGAGTCGATGGAATAAACAGCTCCACGAAGAACGTTTTGGCATCTTTTGTAAAACAGCTGTTAGAGGCAACACACATTACACTCATGTTTGTCACTCGGGGGCCCCCAACGACACAGTCCTGCCAGGTCTACACTCCATGTAATGAAAACGTTTGTTCATGTGCTTGTTTTCCTCGGGGATGAACTGGACTGATTCCTTTGGTGAGTTATCAAAAGCCGTGTCAACATAGTCACTGGCCATCCACATTTCTAGAACTGGAGATTGTATTAATCTCCTCAGGCTGCTGTCTATTGGTTATTTTACTATCGTTAATACTCTTCCAGATGGTGAGCATGGAAGGATGTTAAGATTGTGACCCATCATTTTCAGGGTAACTTACATAGCTTACTTATGAAGGCCACCCAGCCTCCTATCTGCACTGATATCTGGTATTCACCAAAGGGAGGCTTTTCTTATTTATGCCCTTCACTTTGGAAAATATAATAGCCACAGACAAGAGTGGCCTTATTAGTTGTAGTAACAGGAGCCACGGATTCTGACTTATCACTCGCTAAGTGCTATATGAATCTCTTCATATGTTCAAGCCATTTCATCCCCAAATCTTTGGGGTTAGTATTGTTTTCCTCATCATACTGACCAGTAAGTACAGAGTTTAAGTATTTTATCCAAAATTACACAGCTTTGAAGAGATAGAACTGAGCTGAATCTAAGAAGTTACTCCTGGCCAGGCCAATTCTAAATATAAGAGCTTTGAGAGGACTCTCTGAGATCATCTTGGGAGATGGAAAATACTAGAAAATATATATATATGACTCCTGGGACAGAGTGGCTCCTAAAATCTTTATAATTTCCCAAGTGATAAGGGCCCGAAAAGCATCTTTTGTTCTAAAGAGGCAACTCTTGGTGGGTTCCAGGGTAGCTTCGAGCTTATTTCATCTCTAAAAAAAAAAAAATCATTATTCTTCTACTGATGGTTTCCAGACAAGTCTCTGCCACCTGCCTTCACTGGCCTACGATTCCCTTCCAAGTCTGAGGTACAAGCAGTGATGTCACATCAGGGTTTCCCAAGGGTGCCCAGTGCACCATTTCTGTCAGACATCAGTAGGTAGGGCGCTCAAATAGAATACCCCTGGTCAAATACCTTCGGGAAATTCCAGATTAAATAAGATGAGAAGGTGGCTTTTTTTTTTTTTTTTTTTTTTTTTTTTTTTTTTTTTTTTTTTTACTGGAATGTCTTTTAATAGGGCAATATGACCTGAAACTCTCTAATTCGAGGTAAAGTTAGTAGCATCTTGCAAACTGATGTGGTGATAGAGCCCCTTCTCAAAGAGCACATCAAGGAACTGATGTTCCATTGAACACATTCTGGGAAACACAAACCAAAGGATAATGGTTCCTACCCCTAAGGACAGGTACCTGAAGCTGGTCTAACAGGTTAGACTTCAGTCCCTCTGCCTAAGGAGATGTGGGTTCTCACTGTGCTTTCTGCATGTACTGCCTATTTCCGATGTCTGACCAATGACCAGACCTTGGCCTCTGTCTTGTCTGGGCCATGAATCCTTCATCCTCTGGCTCTCTTTAAGACAACAACAGACTGTGTTTGGTGGACTCAAAAAGTGGACCTGCCACTTTTTATCTTGTTGCTGCCTTATCTCCACAGCACAAAAACTCTCCCCATCATTAGTTATTAGTTGAGTGTGTGTATTTATAGTATTAATTCTAGATCCAATCGCACACTCTGAGGGGACAGGGTGGGTGCGGGGTAGCGTTGGTAACATAAAGAGACAACTCTTCCTGGTCGACTTAAATATCAGGGCCAATAAAATACAGCAGAGTTATGCTCTGTGGACATTTATATTGTGTGAATTCAACTAGACACACTTAACACGCTGGCCCCACATAGTGAAGCAAAAAAAAAAAAGTTGAAATGCAAGGCAGTTAGATTTTATGTTACAGGATGCCATTACTGGAGGCCTCCCCATAATTTAAAACTCGCATAATCCAAGATTAATTTTCCATAAAAGTGGCAAAGAAAGGCAGGCATTTCTTTGCTGTCTGAAGAGGTCCTGTTGGAGCGAAAGCATGGTTTCTGATCCCCCTAGCCTTCCCTCTTTAAAACTATGTAGTTGTTAATACAAAAAAACATCTTTTTCCTCTTATTTCAGATGCTGTCAGTCATGGGAGAATTTATTAATATGTTTATGTTGTGCTCTTTGAAAGTTGCATACCTCTTTAATGAACTGCTATCATGGGGTACTGCCGTCACTGAACGCCCCACTCCATTCACAAGGTGATTTAATCTGTTAGGAGATCCACCTGCTGTTTCTTTCTTTCTGTGTGCCTTTCACGGTAGAAAATATCACTCTGTCCCAAAGTGGAAGCCAACTATTTCATCTGGCCTCACCCAAAGGAACCAAAATCTACAGGACGTTGGAACGATGGCTATCTTGAGTTTACTGAACGATATTTCACTCTCCAAATGTCACGTAGATTTAAAGGATTTTCAAAGATAATTTTGAATCTACACGATTCTTCTCTTTATGTGTCAACTTTAGAACTTTACCTCCCAGCCACGATGTGAGTCTACCTGAAAATGACGGGCGTGATACACTGCCAACCCACAACCACTACTCCCGTCTCTCCTCCAGACAAAACCCTATTTTATTCAGCTGTCTCTTCCTCCTCATATGGCTCAAGGAAGATGATTCTAACATCAATTCCAGGAGGGAATCTCACTCTGTCTAGTTCATCGAGGCAGTCCCAGCCCCTCTGCCGGTGAATGATGCGTTTCGGACTGGTTGAGTAACCTCATTCTGACCTATGACACACAAGATGAAATCAGTTGAGTGGGCTTGGGAAGGAATCCTTGATTCTTAGAAAAAGACAGAAAAGAATGGTCCCTCTTCTTCCTGAGCACGTTGGTGGGGCTGGCTGTGATTCTGGCAGCACCACCTGGCCACCAATCCTCTCAGGAGGAAGGTCTACCTCAAGAGTGAAGAGAGCAGAGAAGGATAATTCTGGGTCCTTGAAGCTATTGCTCAGGCCTGAACAGATCCATCCTGATGCCTCCCTGACTTCTTCCTCTTAGATCATGTGTTGGTTAGCTTGGACTGGCATAACAAAATGCCATAGGCTGCAAGGCTTAACCAACAGAAATGTACTTTCCTTGTTCCAGAGGCTGGGAAATTCAAGATCAAGATGCCAGGTGATTGGGGGCGCCTGGGTGGCTCAGTGGGGTAAAGCCTCTGCCTTCGGCTCAGGTCGTGATCTCAGGGTCCTTGGATTGAGGCCCGCATCGGGCTCTCTGCTCAGCGGGGAGCCTGCTTCCCACTCTCCCTCTGCCTACTTGGGATCTCTCTCTCTGTTGAATAGATAAATAAAATCTTAAAAAAAAAAAAAAAAGATGCCAGGTGATTGGGTTTCTAGTAAAGCCTCCCTTCCTGGCTTGCAGACAGCCTGCCTTCCCGCCTTCTCAGCATCCTCACACCACCTTCCCTTCCTATGTGCTCAAGGAGAGAGAACTCTCTCATCCTCACTTTGTAAGGCCGCCAATCATCCTGGATTAGGAGCCCACCCTATGAACTCATTCTAAAAGCCCTACCTCCAAATGTAATGACACCGGAGATTAGGGCTTCAACACATGAATTTTGGGGGATACAATTCGGTCCATGGCGGATACTATAACAAATGACCTGATGTTGTTTAAACAAGTTTAAATTGTTTTTTCTGTTACATCTTACTGAATACACCTTAACAAATATCATAGCTTACGAAGCAGTACACAAAGGATGGTGTCTAATTCAGGACAGATACCATGACGAGGTCAAGGGCTATTCTTTTCTCAGAACAAAGCAGTTGTAGAGTTAAAAATGGTTAACCTATTGTTATTACAGGGCATTTCATGAATTACTGATTGTACATATATGTGGTATCACGTTAACATAAACAGTCTAGCCCTGAGGGAGTTTTAAGTTATAAAAGAAACATTTCTCTAAGATCAAGTGCTCTGATACAAAAACCATACTCCAGCCCAGTTCTATCATTATAAACTTCTGGCAAGCCAAGAGACATTAGTTGGTGATTTTATCAAGCAAGACTTCTCACTAACAGCTTGGTGAAACCATCACTGCACCATAAAACACCATAATGAATTGAAATGACGAGTCCCTGCAAGAATTTAGTCCTTTCCAATCATCCCAGTGTATTATTCAAAAAGCAGCTATCTTAGGGCTGGTTCTAATCCTGCAAAGAAGACACTCTCTCCTTTATTCCTGAGATGAGCATTATGTTTATTCTCGCAACTCAAATCTAATTTTAAGAACTACCTTCAACAAGCAGAGTGAGTGTCGATATTAGCCCATTCTAGTGAAGTGCTTATGAAACGTTTTACCTGTTATTTTCGTCGTATTGTACACAGTAATTTCATGTAGTTTTCCAGATGAAAATCAAATAAATAAGATTATATTGGAGTGAAGGATTTTCATAACATAGCAAAGTCCACTTTTTATTTCTAGCCCGGGAAGCGGAAAGAGCAGCACTAAGCAAATCTCAAAAACAAGGCCAAACAAACAGAAAACAAACTCCACCAAGCCACAAAGGAGGAGAGACGCTTGTGCACATGGATGGACCCACGTTAAAGCAGCAGAACTTGGGCCGTTTTGAAATCTTAAAACTTCTGTCACTGTTTTCATGAACTCAGGAATACAAACCATGTGGTGAATGATTTTTCTGAAAAACATTGCTGGTTTCACTGTGTATTTTTCTATTGGCCAAATGTGACATTAAAATCTTATCCCCTGTGGCTTGGAGTTAAATGCTTGCTCTGTTCAGAATGGCAACACTCAATTAAACAGCATCTTTCATGATCTACACCCACCATTGTTGCTGTATTTAAGGGAAATAATGGGGGTACTGACCTATATTGCGTTTCTTATTATCAATGGAGATGAAGCGTATGCAAGGATTACTGGTGATGTACTGGCCAGCCCAAGGGACATCAATCTTCGTGCCAGCTTCATAAAAGAGGCCCAGAGCGTAGCGAGAGGAGTAGCTCACAGTCTCCAGTTGCTGCCTTTGGCATTCGCTAATTACTGTGGGAGAAAAAGTACAGGGCATTAAACTTGAAAGTATCATCTTTCCTTTTAGTGCACTGAACATAAAATTCCTCTAAACGCATTCCAACGGTGCCCCTTAACTCTGTCTCACTCACGATGAATTTTGAAAGGTAGTGCAAAACAGCATCAGCTCTAATTTCTTTTCACAATGATTACTGACCTGGGCACAGTTTTTTTTTAACCAACCTGAAGGTCCAAACTCCTTAGACTGGCATTCAAAGCTCCCCAAATCTGGCACCAAGTTGCTTTTCCAGCTTTGGATCCCAGTTATATTATGCTGGGACTTCTGGCAACATTATAGGGCCCATACACTGAGCACTTACTAGGAGTCAGAGTCTTTGCCATACACTTGATAAAGGCATTTCGCTCTGTCCTAGCAACAGCTGAATAAAGTAGAGTATTTCCCACATGTTCCAGGTGAGGAGGCTAATGCACCATCCCCACGGAGCTCTTAAATTCTTCCATGTCACATAGGAATTTGTCTGTCATCTTTCTTGCAGTGGATTACAATAATTCCTTAAGCATGTTGACGACACCTCAGGCATCTCTGTCATAAGTTTCTTTTTTTTTTTTCTTTTTTTTTTTTTAAATATATTTTTTAAAGATTTTATTTATTTGACAGCGAGAAACACAGCGAGAGAGGGAACACAAGCAGGGGGAGTGAGAGAGGGAGAAGCAGGCTTCCCGCAGAGCAGGGAGCCCGATGTGGGACTCGATCCCGGGTCTCCGGGATCACGACCTGAGCCGAAGGCAGTCGCTTAACCAACCGAGCCACCTAGGCGTCCCTCTGTCATAAGTTTCTACTCTACTTGTTACATGCATCCCAAAAAATGAAAGGATAAAGGAACAAACAGAAAGGCAAACGCAGACCCACAAAGTTACTTAAAATGTAGGAGGTAAGTCATCACTCCCCAAACGGGAAAAGATCAGGAAAGGAGTTAGGCAGGTCTGGGTTCAAATTCTGATTCCACCCAGTGACATTGGTCAAGTTACTTATTCTAAAGTAGTCTTGAGTCTTCTTGTCTACACACAGCAATAATAGTATAGGATGTTGTGAGGATCACATCAAATAATGCATAGCACAGCGGTTGGCACAGGACACCGGGTCACCAAATAGCTACTTTTTGTATTATAGAAAAGAAGATATTTGTTCCAGCTGGGATGGGGAAGGAGGAGATTTCCCCCACTTTTCAATCTCCATTCTTCCTACCCTCAAGGGTGTCAGGGAATCGCTTATTCATATATGCACGACATTAAGAATATGGGTTTCAGAGGAGGCCACAGTTCTGTTCCGAAGGCGTAGGCAGGCTGGTTCAGATATGAAAAATACACAACTTTTTCATGTAATTACGGAAACTTCCTAATCTAAAACAGGAGGGATGGGCAGACCTCGGGGATGGGCAGTACTTTAGCTAAACCTTAGGGAAGTGACTTTAGGAGGTAGAGAGAAAGTAAGAAGTTTATTCAATGAATTATTTAAGAATGTTAATAATCCTATATGTTGTCATAGTGTATTCTTGGCTACAAAATATTTTTAGAACTAAGACCTCACTGGGTCTTCACCAAAGCCTTGCGAATTAGGTGTTTTTGCCATCCTTATTTTACACTCCTAGGAAGACATTATTCAGAGAGCTTAATGAACTGGCCCTGAGTTACAGAGCTTCCAAGTCGCGTGGCCAGTGAAATAAAAACTCCCGCATTGGAGTCACATATATGTCCTCGTTATTCCATGCTCTCCCCTCCTGAGTGTAAGTCTGAGCTCCCAAAATGTGTTCTACACAACTAACGAATTGCTGAATGCTACAACAAAAACTTATGTTGTACGATATGTTGGCTAACTGAACATCATAAGAAACAAAATAAATTTACAAAAGAAGAACTTTGACATTGCTTTCTCCTCTACCACGAATGGATTTTTTGTACTCACTTAGAAGGAAAGGCATCATCGTTCCCTCTAACAATCATTGTCTGCCTTATTAAAAGATTGAACTACCTAATGAACAAACGATCTGACACTGGCCTTGTTATACTCAGCATCTCTTGGGGTTCATTTTATTATTTGATCTGCAACTGTAGTTACGGCTTGATGTCATGCTCATTGCTTTCCGAGAGGGAGGAGGGGAAGGATTAGATTCTTTCTAGCAGTTGAGTACCTATTGTGCACTTGGGGGCTTATTGTTCTTTCTCATTTTTTCAATTAAAAACCAAAGCAACGAAACCATGTCCCCAGTTGCATAGTCACTGAAAGAGTCTAAACCTCCCCCCCCCTTTTTTAAAACCCAAATGGGAGGGCCAACCAGACTGACAACCGAACTGGACCTCCCCCTGCAAACATGGGCACATTTTGCCAGTTTTTAGACAAGCTCCTGAGTGGCATACCCCACTGAGGAGCTCTGTGAAAAAGTAACTGGTCAGTCTCTATCCAGACACAGAGAAATTAACCATAAACACCGTGCCTGCTCCTGGAACCCCATGGTTCACTCTGAGGACAGGAGGCTATGACTTCTGATAGGAATGATCTCAATTTCTGGACATACGCCTTTACGAAACAATTCATCATCAGGGTCTGAGAAGTTTTGAGTTGCTGTAGAGTCTAACAAAATGATATTGTTTTGTCTGAAAAATATTCTTATGCAGAATGCTGAGGGCAGCATCCCTAGGTCCCAAATACACATATTTTTGGCAGGAACAATGATAGGGTTTCTACTATCATGTATTCAAAAGGGCCATATATCCACAGAACAAGGCTTAGATAAAAATGTTGAATTCCAGGACAATGAATCTTTAGCTGACTGTCACCCTCATTGAATTCTGAACCACCAGGGTGACATAATTACACTGCATGGATATGTGAGGTGTGGATATGGGGGTGGGGGGGACAAAGGACAGGGAGAGAGAGAGAAACAGGCCCGAGCTGTACTCCTGAATAACATCAAGTCATTTCATTTTCTTGTTTCTTAACCTATAAAAAGAAGCTAAATATCCATATTCTGCCTATTTCCTAAATATATATTTTAATGATTTTATTTATTGATTTGAGAGAGAGAGAGAAAGAATGCACATGAGCTCAGGGTTGGGAGGGGAGAAGCAGAGGAAGGAGAAGACTCCCCGTTGAGCAGGGAGCCCAATGCAGGACTCGATGCCAGGACCCTAGATCATAACCTGAGTTGAAGGCAGATGCTTAAGCAACTGAGCCACCCAGGTGCCACTATTTCCTCTATTTTTTTTTTGGTAATAATCTCACTCATTCATTCATTGCCTACTTTATGCCAGGCGCTGTTCTAGGTATCAGGGATATGAAGCAGAAAGCTTAAGTCTGTGCTCTCATAGAGCTCACATTCTAGTGAGGGAGAGGCGAGACATAAACTGAGAACCCAGTCCGGGGAATGTCAGCTGGTAAGAAGAATTATAAAAAACGAAGCAGGATAAACAGATGAGTGTGACAGGGTTGGGTGGTCAGGCTGTCAGGGATCTATGTCTCCTCGGAGGATTTGATTCTGACTGATAAGGGCAGTTACTGCTGGTTATGAGCCAAAGACACACACTACCCAGCCTCTGTTTTAAAGACTATTATTCAGGCTACAGATAAAGACTCCAAGAGAAGAAGTAGGAAGTGGGCAAACAGCTACGGGAGTCATGTTAGAATGGAGGTCACAGAGCGGAGGGTCAAAAGTGGTGACATTTTGGATGGAATATACATGTGTGTATAGATCTATGTGTATACAGATTCATTATCTATTTTAAACATGTGTGTTTGTATATATACATCACATATACACATACATATTTATAAATATGTATCATGCAATTTTTAATTTTCATATAGAAAAGTATGCCTTGATGAATTTTCATACAGACATACCAGCATAATCACCAGCTAGATGAGGAGACAGTATGACCAGAACCCCAGCTCCCTGAAAACTAAGCTTGTGATATCTACAGACGCTGTTGCAAGTAGTTGTAGCTCCTTCCCCCCACGGGACAGGTCTGCATATACCGTGCCCTTTCTTTACCCACTCTACTGTGGATGGACATGTGGATTGCTTGTAGTATTTGGGGATGACAAGCATCATGTGAACAACAGATATGCGTTTCTCTTGGGTCTATACCTCGCACTGGGACTCCCGAACACAGGGTTCCCTCCCACTCAGCTTTCCCAGATCCCACCAAATATTTTCTGAAGCGATTGTGCCTATCTGTACTACCCTCCCCACCCCTGGCCGTGGACGGAAGTTCAGCTGCCCCACACCTTCGTCCCTACTTGCTTACTACCTACCCACCCTCTTAATTTGGGGGTGCAGTGATATCACACCGTGCATGCATTTGCACTACATGATGCATGATGACTCATGCTTGGAAAACCTGTCATGTTTATTGGGATAGCCTTTTGTGATCACCTGCTCAAATCTCTGCTCATCGTTTTTCTGGTTTGTCTGCCTTTTTCTTATCGCTGTATAGGAGTTCTGTACATATTCTGCATGGGAGTCTTATATGTGAATCATAGACTCTCTTCTCCGAGGCCTGCATTTTTACTCTCTTAACCCTGTGATTTGATGAATAGGTTTTAATTTTAATACAATTTACCGTTTTTTCCCGTCTGTAGTTACTGTGCTCGTGTCCTCTTTACCTACTCCAAAGCCTTCAAGATGTTTTATTTATTTACTCTTTCTGAAAGCCTTTTCGGTTTACCAGGCTTAGGGTTTTAGACACATCTGGAAGATAAAGCAGCTGTGATCCCTGTGGGCTTGCAAAGGTGGTGTGCGGGAAAGAGATCATGGGGGGAATAGATGGGACCCTACTTCTCACCCACTCTAGTCAAACAACAGCTTCCTTATTCTCTAATTTTTGAAGTTGCAATATATAAATAAACCACTAGAAGGGCTCCTGGGTGGCAGAGTCAGTTAAGTGCCCAACTCTTAGTCTTACCTTAGATCATATCAGAGTTCTTTTTTTTTTTTTTTAAAAGATTTTATTTATTTATTTGACAGAGAGAAACACAGCCAGAGAGGGAACACAAGCAGGGGGAGTGAGAGAGGGAGAAGCAGGCTTCCCGCCGAGCAGGGAGCCCGATGTGGGACTCGATCCCGGGTCTCCGGGATCATGACCTGAGCTGACGGCAGTCGCTCAACCAACTGAGCCACCCAGGCGCCCCCATATCAGGGTTCTGAGATGGAGACTTGCACTGGGCTCTGCACTCAACACAGTCTACTTGTTCTTCTCCCTCTGCTCCTTTTCTCGCTCTCTCTCACTCATAAATACATCATTTTTTTTTAAGACTCAGTAGATTACAAGCAGATTCACAGGAGGGTCGTGCCTCAAGAGCTTTGTGGGTCCAGGCCCTCCCAATGATGACTGGTATGATTCAATAAGTATTAACAAATGTTCGTCATCCTTACCTTAGAATATTTGGATAGTACACAAGGCATAAATAGGCAGAAGGGGAAATAATTACCATAATCCTCACTGTCCAGAGAAAAACCAACTCTTGGTAACATTTTGATTTTTTTTTTCAGTGCTTTCCTGACATTTTTCTTTAAACATGGATGTGCTGATATCATACATATGATTTTGCAATACAAGCATTTTGCTTGCCTTAGGACCAAAAATGTCGTTGTGAACATGCTTTTTAATGACCCCATGAAGTGCGATGGAATGCACTTTGTAATTCACTTAACCCTTTTACTAATGTTGGACATTTGTTCCCCCCCCCTTTTTTTTTGGTCTATTATAATTAAAGCTGGGAAGTACATCTTTATGCCTTGATCTTTATCTATGTTTTGGGGATCCTTTCCTTAAGGCGGAATATTGGAAGTGGAATTACTATTAAAATGATTCTCAGAAAGACTCCACCAGCTTATAGTTTCATTAGCAGTGTATGAAAGACCCATTTCCTCATACCCTTGCCCCTCTTAGATATTACTTATTTTTCTTCATAATTCAGTAGGGAAACCAGATCTTACTTTGGTTTTAACATGTATTTCTTATGTACTGATGAAACTAAACAGTCTTCACCTATGCCTTTCCTCTTTTGCAAATACTTGGTTCATGTTGTTCCGCTAATTGGTCTAGTAGATTCTTCATGTTACTAAGTGTATTTTTACTGCTGGGTGATATGTTATAGAAGTTCTCCATTTATTGCACATTATAAAACTTGGCTTCTGTGCTGTTTACTTTCTTAGTATCGTACACTATGATCTAATAATATGTATGCAGATAATCCGTCAGTTATTCTCTCTCTCTCTCTCTCTCTGTCTTGCTCACTTGCAAGTCTAAACATGGAGAGACCACAACTTGGTTTGCACTGGTTGTTCCTGCTCCCCCACATTCCCCCCTGCTCTTCTCTGCTCTGCTGCACACCCCAAGGTTACTGCTGAGCTCCGCTGAGCTCTGGTTTCTGGAGGTCTATACCTACCAATGGAGGCAGACTGCAGCGGGGAAGGAGACGGGTTGTAACATTGATTGCTTCTCCCCTTCCTGCCCTGCCAGATGCTGGCAAGGCTGAGTTCCTCCATGGTTAAAGTTCCTTTCAGGCAGCCCTCCTTTCATGGTTCCAGCCCACATGGGGCATTAGACGCCATGTTTTCTTCCAGCTTCTGAGCCCTGATGGCTCCCTGCTGCCACTGTCCCTACATGCCACAATATTCTTTGCTGGTGGCCTTACTCTTAACCACCGTTTTATGCACTTTCTTTAAATTCCTTCATTGAAAGCCTTTTTACCACCTATTTATTGCTGGGACAGTGACTGAACCGCTATTAAAGCATGCTTTCTTCTAGGTTCTTTCAGCAAAGCATTCTAAAAGCAAAGCACGTCACATCCTCTTCTTGTGGACGGTAGAGATTCATCTCTTAAAAGCAAATCCATGGGTGCAGGAGTATGCTGAGTGAGAATATCTTGTGGCTGTGTTTTCATAGGTAAACAAAGGACTACTTTCCCTCTATTTCTCATAATCTAATGCTGACTTTTTGGCAGGACAACAAATATTTCAATGGTAATAGCACACAGACTCCTTCTAGCTCTCACTTGGTGTTCATTATCAATTCATTATCAATATTGTAGTTCATGGTAAAATCTCGCTCAATTTTATAGCTGGTGCTCAAAGTCTTAACCTTCCAGAAGTTTGGGGGCTTATAGCCAATTACAGAGGATTGCTAACTTCCTGATTTGCCACTTGATAGAAAGACTTTCAGCTCAGAGACAGCTGAAATTAAGAAGTCAAATTGTATTGTAAGTATTTAAGTGCTGCTTTGGGACACTAGCTGCTCTTGGTTTATTTATTATTGCATTTTTTAATTTAATTTTTTAAAAAGATCTTATTTATTTGACAGAGAGAGAGAGGGCACAAGCAGAGGAGGTGCCAGGCAGAGGGAGAGGGAGACAAGACTCCCCACTGAGCAGGGAGCCTGATGTGGGTCTTGATCCTGAGACCCCAAGACCATGACCCGAGTCAAAGGCAGACACTTAACCAACTGAGCCACCCAGGCACTCTTAAGTTTTAATTTTAATTTCAGGTGTACAGTACAGTAATTCAGCATTTCCATTTTGCTTTTTTATCTTTTATGCTGAATTCCAAGATGGGAAAATTTTATGCACCAACTCAACTCGTAACATTAGGCTGGCTAGCCTTGTGGGGACCTGAAGCCGATAGTATTTTCACCCGATGAGCTGGTTCCTCCTTGCTGGAACTGGCAACAGAAACAGGCTGAAAGACCCACTTTCTATAAATAGTTCTCCTAGCAGCCCAGTACAGAGTTTGAACTCTTATCATTCATGAGTCATTCCTTTCGTGTAAGAGCATCACAGACTCGGTCTCATTTCACTTCATCTGAAATAAACCGAATGTTCCCCTGGACTCTGTAGGTAGAGAAGTCATGGAGCCTGGAAGCACAGTTTTAAAAATAGTTTTGGCGAGCAATAAGTCTAGAGTTTATTGGTTACAGACTTCAGCAGCTATATATCAATGTGGGATTTCCCTGGGGAAATATTTGTCTCATCCAGAGACCTACCTCTGGAGTCAGGCAAATCGGGGTTTGAATTCTGGTTCTGACATTCATCCATGTGACTTTGGTCAAGTTAGCTAATCCCACCAAGCTTCTGTTGTCTGGCAGAAGGAGAATAATAGTAGTGCTTGCTTGAAAGGATGGTTAAGAAAATTAAATGAAACGTCAGCAAAGTGCCACGTACGTAATCAGTGTTCTGCAACCCAACACCAGGGGCGCCTGGGGGGCTCAGTCGGTTAAGCATCTGCCTTTGGCTCAGGTCATGGTCCCGGAGTCCCGGGATCGAGCCCCGCATGGGGCTCTCTGCTCGGCGAGAAGCCTGCTTCTTCCTCTCTCATTCCCCCTGCTTGTGTTCCCTCTCTCACTGCGTTTCTCTCTGTCAAATAAATACATAAAATCTTAAAAACAAAACAAAACAAAACAAAACCCAACACCATCATTCTTGACTTGAAAAACCCCGAGAGGTGTCTATGTGTGTTTTGAACTTTAGAAAAATATTTTTAAAAAGCCTTTAGAGGTAACATCCTAACAGTTGAAGCATCTCAGGACATTTCTAAGTTCAAATATACTCCATACATTTCCTCGTCACAATGGAGGCTCACAAAACCAAAACTTCTCTTTGAAAAGCAAGGAGTAAATATGCCAAAAACATTTCAGACAAAAATATATATATGTTTTACTTGGGGACTTCTTTAGCTAGTGAATTCAGGATGTTGAGTATTTAAAGATCTATCTTTTGAGAGGAGTAAAAACCCACACTCCGGTGATCGTGAGTGTAGTCTGCCTGGAAAATAGTTTTTAAATCCTAATCCTGTCCCACGATCTATACAAGTTAAAAGGCACCAAAGAGATATGTTTCTCTGTATTGTCTTTTCATCATTTGATAGAAATTTTTTTAAGAACGTTGTCTCTTTTTTTAAGATTGTATTTATTTATTTATTTGGGAGAGAGAGAGCAGGAATAGGGGAGGCAGAGGGAGAAGCAGTCTCTCTCACTGAGCAGGGAGCCTGACACCCCAGGGCTCGATCCTGGGACTTCCGGGATCATGACCTAAGCTGAAGGAAGATGCTTAACCGACTGAGCCAACCGGGCTTCCCTGAGAGAAATATTTTGGCAAAAATTTAGGATTAAGCTGGTTTTACACCCGTGGGTTTAGGGAAACTGCTAGTCATTACACAAATGCAAACTTCAATGGGTACATTCCATCTAGGAGGCGAAGCTGTTTTTTGGACTCCTCAGAATGTATTAAAAAGCATTTGCATGTTAGGACAATTAGGTTACTATCTAAGAGAAGTTTGTCCTCATGTTTCCCCATCTTTGGGGGACCCTAACAATCAATGCATTAAATTGAATCAAAGAGGGAAGAAAAGAACATAAAGATACCTAAAGTTTCTACAGTATAATCATACTTAATTGATCCTGACTTGACCTTATTTTGTTTCCAGTAAGGGTAAAAATAAACAAAAATGCTTTTAGGAGCAATTTCTTAGGTGCCCATGATTAAACAGGCAATCCTGGAGAGATTTCCACTCCCTGCACTCTCCCCATCTCCAAAATCGAAAAAGACGGATCTGTCAGGGCAAAGAGACAACGTTTTCTCCCTGCCCTGTCCTTCTGCTGCCTTCCTGCCGCTCCATCCCCGTGGCCTTTGAAAGAGACTATTTGCCATCCAGATGTGCCTGTAGCTAGCTCTCCATAAAGCCTCTGCCTTTCCAGCAACCACACTGGTTTCTGAGGCTTTACAATCTCACCTCCCACTCTTCCCTTTATCTGCATGGAGGTCCTGTGAAACTGAAATGAGAGTCAATTGTTCCTATGGCAACGAGTTCTAACC
Source organism: Spilogale gracilis (assembly GCA_004023965.1). Taxonomy (NCBI): domain Eukaryota; kingdom Metazoa; phylum Chordata; class Mammalia; order Carnivora; family Mephitidae; genus Spilogale; species Spilogale gracilis. The sequence goes on along the minus strand of PITA01013564.1, from coordinate 13,830 downwards.
ACGGGATTAGAACCCCCCCCCCCCTCCCGTTCTGGAGCTGTTTTCTGAAAGAACGTGGGGTCATTTCCCCCGGCATGGTATACTAAAGGCACACTGTGTGCCCAACCCGACACCAGTCACTGAGAAACACCTCTAACAACATTGCAGAGTCTGGGGACAGATTGTGGACTGAGACCCAAGATAATTTGACCCTGCTTAGTATCCATTTTATCCTTGGGAGGCTTCTTTCAGGATTTCAGAATGGAAACGTAGTTGGCTTTCATGTTGTCTTTGGGCAACATATACAGTAAGTCCAAAAAACCACAATAATAAGGCTGGAAATGCTAGCCTTATTTCCACGCATCTCAACTTCTAGACTACTGTGCCGTCATTCTTATAGGAAAAGCGCTGAGTTTGAGATGAGACAGAACATGAAAACAATCACCATGTGTGTGGGGATACAAACTGTCATGGGGTCTCAAGCATATTTTACAATCACTCTTCCCAGCTTATCCATTTAATTACTTTATGGCCATGCCGTCCATGAGCAATCCAGTCGTTCTAAAATTCATAGGAATAAAAACGTTGTAACACGTCACCTTGTATTCTTCTACAGATATCTCTTTTTATATTTATGGCCAGTTACTTTACACTGAGGACATGACTTGGAGAGTTAATATGCCAACTCACAACTTGTATCGTTTTAGAAACCAGAACGCAAGATCTGCACAGGCCTGGAATCTAGGGTATTGAGACAAAATGTCAGAATCTGCTAGTCTCAGCTCTAGGACACTGGGAAATATGTTCATCTTGTACTTGGCAAACCCACTAGCTTCTTTTCTGTTTACATAGTAACAACCCCCCTCAGTGCTTTGCTCTAGCCAAAGCAAATACAGTAGAGGTGCGGAAAAAATGCGCAAGTGGCACCGGCCTCCATTTAGCATTTTCCTGGCTTTATTTTATTTTTTTTTTTTAAAGATTTTATTTATTTGACAGAGAGAAACACAGCCAGAGAGGGAACACAAGCAGGGGGAGTGAGAGAGGGAGAAGCAGGCCTCCCGCCGAGCAGGGAGCCCGATGTGGGGCCCGATCCCGGGTCTCCAGGATGATGACCTGAGCCGAAGGCAGTCGCTTAGCCAACCGAGCCACCCAGGCGCCCCTAGCATTTTCCTGGCTTTGAAATCAGCACACTCCCAGGGCGCCTGGGTGGCTCAGTCGGTTAAGTGTCTGCTTTTGGTTCAGGTCATGATCCCAGGGTCTGGGATCCAGCCCCGCATCGGGCTCCCCGATCAGCAGGAAGCCTGCTTCTCCCTCTGCCTGCCGCTCCCCCTGCTTGTGGTCCTTCTCTCGCTCGCTCTCTGTCAAATAAATAAATAAAATCTTTTTTAAAAAAATCTGCATACTCCCATCACCAACTCCAGCTGCAGTCTGATGAAAACATGATCATTTTTGATCTTTATATCAGCTTACATTTTCCTTGTAATGCTTTTAAAATTTTTAAAAATATTTTATTTATGTATTTAACACAGTGAGAGAGGGAATACAAGCAGGGGGAGTGGGAGAGGGAGAAGCAGGCTCCCATTGAGCAGGGAGCCTGATGTGGGGCTCGATCCCAGGACCTTGGGATCACGACCCTGAAGGCAGACGCTTAATGACTGAGCCACCCAAGCACCCCCTTTTAAAATTTCTTATACCCATACCCTGCTCTGTATATCAGTAAAATATTGCCCTTTTGGCTTTATCTGCTTCATTTCCACTTTATGCATGCTACTGAGCTAAACGTTTTCACTGCCAGATTTCTGTCATTTCTCCCTATTTCTCCTGTTACATCACCACAAATATTTAACATCAACAATCTGACAAGAGGCCATCCAGCTCGCATTTCTGAGCCTTTCCAAAAATCCTGATGTGTGTAAATCAGTGCATCTCAATATAACGTGATACGCCATTTCTCCTCAGTAAGCTTTAGTTTCCTTCTCTGTTCAGTAGTGAGGGGTGTGACCTCACAGGGTGGTTATGAGGATTAGACTGAAAATTTTATATTCTACCTATTATGAATATTATGGCTATATAAAATACCCAGCGCAGAGTAGGGACGAATTAAAAACAAAACACATTAAAAAAAACCTATTGACAATGATTGCTGTGGCTACCATCACAAGGACAGAGATGAACAAGACAGCCTTAACTGGTATAGGAAGGTATAAGTCTTAAAACAGAAGGTTCACAAGTGGGGGCCAGGAAGAAAGAATATGAAGAATTTTTCCTGTCTCACCTCTAGGAAGACATGTTTTTAGAGCCTCAGGGTATTTGCTTCTGATCTATAAGTAACTTTAGTTAAATACCATTTTATCACAAAGTTTACTCTAGGGGCGCCTGGGTGGCTCGGTCGATGAAGCGTCTGCCTTTAGCTCAGGTCATAATCTCCGGGTCCTGGGATCGAGCCCCACCCTGGCCTCCCTCCTCGGTGGGGAACCTGCTTCTCCCTCTCCCTTGGCCCCACCCCCTGCTCATTCTCTCTCTCGTGCTCTCTCTCAAATAAATAAAATCTCAAAAAGAAAAAGAAAGGAAATTTTACTCTATTAAAAATTTTTCTTACCAGGTACCTGTTTTTACTAGGAGTCTGTTAACAGCTGGAGTTAGTATCTAACTGAACACTAACACAATTAACTGAAGCACCTCCATAGGAAACACAGTAAGTAGGTTTCTTCCTTGTGATCCATGTTTCTATCATCTGTCGTCGAATCAAAACATCAATTCCTCCTTGGCTTTCCTGCCCTCACACCCCCACCTCACACACCTGCTTACTCCAGCTTGTAGGTAAACGCCTCCACCTGTTGGGGTGTGATCTCCATGGTGGGATGACAAATGGGATCTCATCACTGCGGCATTTAAAGAGCAAATCCCAAAGAGCAGACCTTTCTCCACACCCGTGTCTGCCTGGGGACACTCAAACGGTGCTGGTCTCACGCGGGACAACGGCGAAATTCACAGTAAAATAACCAGATCCCCACCGACATCTTTTCAGACTTCCCTGGTTTCACGGTAGCTCGTGGATATCCCACGTGCACGAGAATTCAATTGCAGTGCCTCTTTCCAAGCTCCCAGCCTGCCCATCGTGCCCCCCGTTTCCAGCTTTGGTAGCGGACGGGCTGTCGGGCTCAGATGGACCCGAGGGTTTCTGCTGGCCACCTGCTTTCCTCCACCGGGAAGCCCAGTCGTCTCCACGCCACGTGCCCACCTTCTCCCCAAACTGCCCCACTGTCATATCACAGGAAGATCCCTGATGAGCTCACCCACTGCCTTCCCGCTCCTTTTCCTTTCATTCGACTTAGTAACAAGACACCGGCCATTACCACTGCTGCTGGATGCTATAAAGCCTTGTCCCCAAATAAACTGAAAGTAGCTTTACTAGGAATAAGCAGGGATAAGCAAAGCCACACGGTCGATACTGAAATCAGAAGGAAGAAAAGACCCTTCTTGTAAAAGTGCCCTGGCGTCCCCTTCAGAATCTCATGGAGGACCCCATCGACGTCCTCATCTGGCATTTCCTCAATAACCAAGGTCCACTAGCCATTAAACAATGGTACCTACCGTTCTCTATTTTATTTGAGCCAATGGAAGTATGTCTATTTTATTCACGACAAATGAGTTTTTGTGGGCAAGAAAGAGATTGCTGATGAGAAAGCCGATTCTGTGGGAAGATACATTCCTAATCTGACACCAACCGATCACCAACCGAGTGTTTATCACCGGTTTAGGCTCTAGTTTCTCACTCAGCACCAACGTCACTGTGCTCATTTGTCTCCTCTCATCGAGATTCAGAGACATGGCGCAAAACAAGAAAATCAGAATGGGTTGCCCATAAAAAAAATTAATTCACCTCTATCTCAAATAATGCATATTGAGAAATTGAATGATGCAGTGAATGATATATTTATTTCTGATATGCAATATAGATGAGTTAATGTCATTCTCAGAAATTTAACTTTTTAATTTGCTGACTCGGTGTTTGTATTTTATTAGCAGTTGCAAAAGAATAATCTATTATTCCTTTGCACGTGTCAAAAAATGTTGTGTAGGGGAAGCAGCTCCATCCACTACCCCAGCATGGCTGGAAAACGCAAGTAGTCTTCCTGCCCTTTGCTAGTCCCTGAATCCCCGCCCATTATTCCTGTGGCTACAGATACCAAAATTGGGGTGGGTTTATGAGTTTGCATAACACTACGAGCAGCAATTCAGTGGTGTGAAATGCATGCAGAATCTTCTACTGAAGACACAATTAACATTTGTAAATATCGGAGGTACAGTAAACAAACAGAAAAGCATACACTTACATTACTAATAGGAAAAGAACGCAGATGGCTTTCGTAAAGAACGTAAAACTTACTTACTTTTTTTTTTAAGATTTTATTTATTTATCTGAGAGGGAGTAAGCAAGACAGAGAGAGCAGGAGCAGGGCGAAGGTCAGATGGAGAGGGAGAAGCAGGGAGTCCAGGGCGGGGCTCCATAGATTCCAGGACCCTTAGATCATGACCTGAGTCCCAAAGGCAGAGGCTTAACCTACAGGCCATCCAACTGCCCCAAAACTTATGTTCTTGTTGGAAAAATTTTTCTCTGTTTTAATGGTCTTGGTAAAAAGACTATTAGCACATTAAAAAAAACCCAAAAAACCAAAAAACTATATATCACCTCGTACTTCTACCAGAGATATCAACCCATTAATTACCAATCATTTATTAATGAACTCCTTTATACCAGAAAATTCTCTTGGAACAAAATAATATCTGTATGGCTCATTAAAATCAGACAAAATTAGCTACACTTGAGCTTCTTACTTTCTTGAAAATAATTCAAAGATATTCTTTAAAAAGCTCAAGTACAATATAAGGTGTATTCTCCACACCTTTCACACACTCGCACACACATACACACAGAAACCAATTTTTTATTCACTTCTAAACTTATTCATTCAACTACCAGTAGAACACAACTAAATAGTAACTATACAGGAGAAGAAATGCGATTTTATGTTCAGCAGAGCGCATGTTTTAAATGTTCAAGAGCGAGGTAAATTAAAGAAAGGGAGTTTGTTTTTGTTTTTGCTTATTTAAATGTGAAAACATAGCTATTTAAGCAGACTAATTTTTCACAGTAAATCATTTTTTCACATTCTAATAAAATGATAATTTCTAATAACATTTTCAGGAAAAAGAAATTCTTCCCAGACCAAGTTTTCACTTTTTTATTTTTTATTTTAAATTTTTTAAAAGATTTTATTTATTTACTTGAGAGAGAGAGACAGAGATAGTGAGAGAGAACATGAGTGGGGAGGAGCGGGAGAAGCAGGCTCCCTGCCGCACAGGGAGCACAACGTGGGGCTTGATCCCAGAACCCCAGGATCATGACCTGAGCCAAAGGTTGACTTAATTGACTGAGCCACCCAAGTGCCCCTGTTGTGTTTTTTCACAATGGGAAAAAACAGTGTGATAAAACGTAGTCTGGTGTCTTTGCTTTTCTCATCTTCCTTTTTATCCCCTCCCTGCTCTTTCTTCCAAGGAATGAATGGCACTGGACAAATTATCAACCTGACCTGTGACAAATGGTCTCAAGGTATTTGACTTGCATTTTCTGGAAAATCAGTGTGGCAGGTAGATTTCTCCTTTAGTTGCAACAATACCTCTCATTCACCATTCTCTTCTTACATCCTTTCTATCAAGCGGTAGGGTCTCTATCCTCTTCTCTAGAGTCTGAGAGAGTTTGGGTTTAGGACAGAACTGACACTATGTGACTTTTGAGCAGAGTCATCAAAAACGATCCGATTTATGCCTGGTTCTCCTGGGACACTCAGTCTTGGAACCCTGCCGCCACGTTAGGAAGAATCCCAGGCCACCTGCGAGGACACATAGGTCTCTGGTTGCCCGTTCCAGCTTCCTCCAGCGTCACGGCACAGACACGCGAGTAAAGATGCCTCCAGAAGCTACTATGCCCCAGCTCTTGAATCTGTCCAGCTGAGACCCTAAACATTGTGGAACAGAGATAAGCTGTCCCCACTGTAACGTGTCCAAATTTTTAAACTACAGAATTCTTGAAGTGATATAATGGTTGTTATGTCACTGAATTTGGGGGTGAGGTGTCACACTGCAAAAGAAAACAGTAACGACAATCATCTTTTCATATGTTTACCAACCATCTGGATTTCTTCTGCGTGTTGCCTATTCATAAACTTTGCCCAATTGGATCCCTCATTGTTTTATTTTGCTCATATATTCTGCATATAATCCTATACTTGTTACACGTATTGTAAATATGTTCAACTGGTTGCTTGTTAGGTGATGGGACAGTTTGAACCTTACATAGTCAAATTTTTCAATTCTTTTCCTTTTAAACTTTGGTATTTTGTGTCTTTTTGAAGAAAAAGCTTTCCCAATTGAAGGTTATCAAATAAAATAAAAAAAGAAGCTTCTATTTTCTTCCAGTACTTTTCTCTCTCTATTTATGATCAACCCTTTAAGCCATCTTTATTATTTTACATGGTGTAAGGTAAGGGGAACTGAACTCTTTTAAAATGGATAGTCAGTTTTTCTTTTTTCATTGTCAAGGCTTTTTTTTTACTGAGTAAACTCTACCTCAAACACATGACTCCATGATCAGGAGCCACGTGCTCTAGTGAGTGAGCCAACCAGGGGCACCCTAGATGGTCAGTTGTTTTAATACACCTTATTTAAATACCCCATTCTCCACTGATTTGAAATGCCTCTTTTATCAACTAAATTCTTAAACACAGGTCTATTTCTGAACTCAATTCTGACCCATTGATTAATTTGACCATTTCTGAAAAAAATGCTATTTTAATTTCTATACCTTTTGAATATGTCTTGATATCTACAAGGGCACATAACCTGGCCTCTTTTATTTTTCATCACTAAATTTTCTTGGACAATTTTTTAAAAAAATTTCAAAGATTTTATTTTTGAGGGCACCTGGGTGGCTCAGTTGGTTAAGCAACTGCCTTTGGCTCAGGTCATGATCCCAGAGTCCTGAGATTGAGTCCCACATTGGGCTCCCAGCTCCAGAGGGAGTCTTGTTTCTCCCTCTGACCATCTCCCCTCTCATGCTCTCTCTCACCCTGTCTCTCTCAAATAAATAATAAAATCTTTAAAAAAGAAAGATTTTATTTTTGAGTAATCTCTACACCCAATGTGAAGCTCGAACCCATAGCCCCCAGATCAAGAGTTACACGCTCCACCTTCGGAGCCAGTCAGTTGATGCCCCTTGAACTTCCCCTAGGCTTAAAGACAGCCATTGTGTCATTTGCAAATAATGACAGAATTACCTCATCCTTTATGAAATGTATAACTTCAATTTCTTTTCTTTGCATGCTTGCATTAGCTCGCATCTCCTAATACCAACGCATCTCAAACTTTATAATGGGTGTGCAGATTACCTAAAGATCTCCTTCAAGGGCTGACTCTGGAGTCTATCAAGCTGCCAGATGATGCAGACCACATTGTGAATAGGTAAGTCTCTCCTAAGTTAAGTAGCAGTGACAATACTAGTCTCTTTGTCTTATTCATGACCTCAGTAAGCATTCTAATTACCCACTCCTTGATATGGATGAAGAAACAAATTTAAATATATTAAGCCAAAGTGGCAAATGGAGAAGCAAGACTTGGCCCCACATGAAGAATTTTGAAGCCCTTGTTCTAAATATTTATTCTACACTTCTCTTTGCCTTAAAACAAAGATTAACATCCATCTACCAGAGCCTGTTTTACAATGTAGATCATGTATTAACCTATTTTAGAAAAATCGTTATCAAAGTTTTTACATATTAGTTATATATTCATTTTAATATAATAAATTTATGTATATTAGCTTTAATATTTAGTTACCAAGAGAAGGGTTTGGTAAACTACATCCCATGGCCCATATCTAATTCCTGCCCATTGTCATACAGCCCTCCAGATGACAATGGGTTTTAAATTTTTAAATGATTCCAAAACACCAAAGGAAGAACAGTATTCTATGACACAGGAAAATGATAGAACCTTCAAGCATAGCAGCTGTACATAAAAGTTCACTGGAACCAGCCAAGCTCATTTGTTCTCTCACGGTCTTTGGGCTGCCTTCCTACTTCCTGGGCAAAATAGGGTGGGTGAGGCACAGACCATAGGCTCTCTGACAGCCCTACAGTGCCCGAGAGTAAGTGCACATAAACCCCACTGATGCAATTACAATTGGACTATGGTTCAACTGCCATGCTGTCCTGGGACAGCTTTTCATATTCTTTTTTAAGGAGCACTGCATACTCATCATGTCAGAACAAGAAGAGAAGTGCAGTCTGCCCATGCACGGATGGTAGGGTGTGAATGACTTTGTTATCAAATCAGCTGGCCAAGCATTGCATTCACTGTGGAAGGACACCATAGCTATGCTCAACGAATACTGTCTTCATAGGAATTAGTGGGCCTAAACACTCATCACAACTCACAGGGAAGCAATGGTCATAAAAATAAGTGGAATATCTCAACATAGCAAGGTTATGGTTTGTGTGTGTGTGTGGGGGGGTGTTTAAACAAAGATAAAATGTGCAAAATGAGGCGGCAATAGAAGTGAGTTTCTAGGCGGTTCACTTGTTCTCTAAGCAAGGAGAGCTGGTTTGTTGATGGGGAATAAATTAAATCGGGCTTGGCTGTAACAGTCAAAGAAATTGTCCTGGGAAAACAAGCCTGTTTAAGACTATTGGTTTTTCAGTGAGAACAGTTGCTGGAAGAGTTCACAAGCGTCAGAAGCAACATCATTAGTCAACTGAACAATAAGGCAAACGATCTTGAGTGGTTTTCCCTGGCTCTTGATCTGTTGGCCCTGTTGCTGATACTGCTCAGTTATTATTTGAGGACTCAGTCCGGCCTTTGAAGTGACTAAAGAATTGGTTTCTATGAGCAGTGTGCATTGTAAAACAATAGGCAGGAATATTCTCAAAGAAACTGAGAGGCCACTGATTCGGTTCCATCTGAAGAGGAATATTCTAAGATGTGTTCCAGTTCATGGTGGTAAAAGTATTTGTTTTAAGCAGAAAAAAAGATTCAGCTAAAAGTAAAAGACATTTGAAGCCTATGGACACTCACTGTATTATTTACCAGCAGGTGCTTTGCGGAAAATATTCAAATCTATCATGGGCAGTTGAAAGTGTTCATGGTGAGCTTCATCCACTTTTGTGGACTTAAGCATCATCAGTTCTTGTCACAGTAGAATCTGAATATCTTATTTCTCTATCACATTGCAGATCAATTGCTAAAACCTGATGGTGATTTTTTTTTTTGAGGGTCAAGGTTGAAATTTTTGTGAATGACACGAAGCACCGCCAATGACGATAAGGTTTTGGAAATGAGCTTTTGGTGCCAAATCGATAGTTTCTTAATAAATATAACCTAAAATTACAAGGCAAAATGGCACTTAAATGTGAAACTTACACTGCGGAAAAGTCATTTCAATGATAACTAATGTTTGAATCACACAAAATGTCAAGCTGCTTTATCCATTTCCTGTGCTGTCACAAGTGAGAACGAGAAGCAAGGCCTCCATTTCCATGCAAACATGTCCCAGGTATGGTTTTGGAGCGCAGATGACAGTTCCAGGGGTGTTTCTTTGGACCCTGATACAAGTGCAAATGAAATTTCTGCATTTCAAAATCCATATACCTGGGCAGTTGAAGAGCTTCCACCTACCCTTCAAAGGTAAGTAATTAATTTCATGACATGCTAAAAAAGCAAATACCAAGACAGGAATTGAGGAGAATTCTTTAAATGCCATCCTCGCAATGAAATGTGCTCTATTACAATCATAGGCTCATGGACAGACACCAGTATTTAGCAGTGCCTATCATATGAAGAGGCATTTTCAAAGATAAAATACATAAAGCCTCCTTATGAATCAGCTAGACGTGTGCAATCAATGCAGATGAGAGGAAACACTAACTTTGAGCCCCAGTTAAGTGACACCTTATCCCTCCTAATGATAGAAGAATCTTATTCATTTATTAGTAGACTGACATTACAGAGAACCATAGTCTGTCATTATTACATTTGCATGTTCAATGCCATCAATAAAAATTTGTAGAAATTTGTTCTCTCTCCTTATGTAATTTTCTCCATAATATCCTTGATTTTGCCTCTTGGCCTGCAAAGCCTAACTTATTTACTCTCTGGCTCTTTACAGAAAAATGTTGTCAATCCTTGACCCAAAATATTCTCTCATGGCTCGTTTTTCATAGGTGCTGAGTAGACACTTCTCAGAATTGTTTCATAAGCTCACGTTTGTTGAGTGCTTACTATGTGCAAAGCCTTCTCCTTGTGGGAGAGGCACAACTATTTCCAATTCATGATGTGGAGAAACTGAAGTTTAGAACCTTTCTTAAGGATGAACCCAAGAAGGGCAAGGGAGGGACAGGGAGACAAGCAGACTCTACACTGAGCAGGAAGTCCTATGCAGACCCTGAGATCATGACCTGAGCCGACATCGAGAGTTGGACACTCAACTGACTGAGCCACTGAGGTGAACCACCCATGAACCACGATTTAAATCTGGTCTTCTGTCTGCAAAGCCTAGGCTGTGTGACCTTGGGAAAGGTAGTTAACCTCTAAACCTGTTTCCTCATCTATAAAATGGGGATTATAACTACAGTCCCACCTGTATCATGCATGGGGTTTATTTTTTATTTTTTATTTTTTTAAAAGATTTTATATATTTATTTGACAGAGAGAAACACAGCCAGAGAGGGAACACCAGCAGAGGGACTGAAAGAGGGAGAAGCAGGCTTCCCGCCGAGCAGGAAGCCCGATGTGGGGCTCGATCCTTGGACTCCAGGATCATGACCTGAGCTGAAAGCAGTCGCTTAACCAACTGAGCCACCCAGGCGCCCCAACATGGGGTTTATTTAAGCACTGAATCGATACAAGGTATAGATTCGGGGAGCAGTCGTGACCTGGGATGGAAGTCCAATAACAGGAAAGAGATCCATAAAATAGTTCATTATTTAGAAAGAGTTGATAGTTTGCAGTTCAAATAGAGCTTTTCACCTATTATGGAGTCTGTGCTATTTGGTTGAGGCTTACTCTGAAAACAACAACAACAACAACAAAACTAATAAATTAGAGACATGCAAAAATTAAGCATTACACTTAAATCCGACCCATGCAGAGCCCCTAAAGTAGTTAAAAAGGCCAGCTGGATTCATACTCACCTAACTTATTCCCAGCTTTGCCACTTGTTAGCTGTATGACCATGATCAAGTCACTTAACCTCTCTGATCCTCCCTATCCTCCTTCAAAAATGTGGATTATAAATGTCTACCATACGGAAATGGAAGGATTTTTAAAAAAAGTATCAAAAGTACCTAATGTAAGGCTGGTTTAGGAGTGAACTCAGTAAGTGCTGGCTCATTTTCCCTGGGCTGGGAGGATAGCCCTTGTACAGTGACTTGCAGGTTAAAAAACAAAGTAGAGCTACACTAAACAACAATAAAACCAACCAAGGTTAAACAAACAAACAAACAAACAAACAAACAAAACCCAAACACAAAACTCAAATTTACTGATTGGGTGTTGGAGGACCCAACTTACTACAATTGTGGGCTAAAATACAGTGCATCCAGTGAAATTCAAATTTCAGAAAAAAAGGGTGAATTTTGGGGCGCCTGGGTGGCTCAGTTGGTTGGGCCACTGCCTTCGGCTCAGGTCATGATCCCAGAGACCCGAGATGGAGCCCCGCATCGGGCTTCCTGCTCGGCAGGAGGCCTGCTTCTCCCTCTCTCACTCCCCCTGCTTGTGTTCCCTCTCTGGCTGTGTTTCTCTCTGTCAAATAAATAAACTCTTTAAAAAAAAAAAAAGGGTGAATTTTTCATTTTAGTGTGTCACAAATATTGCATGGGGGCATAAATTATACTAAATAAGTGATTAATTATTCATCTAAAATTCAGAAGTAATCCAGTATCCAGTACTCTTGTTTATTAAATCGGACACCCTAGACATGTCACAATTTCATAAGAGATCTCTTACCCTAGCCAGCCAAAGAGGCTCAGAATTCAAAAGCACCTAATGCAAGCCAGCCTGACTCCTACCCTCTCATCTCTGCCAAGCAAACAAAGGGCCTAGACCGAGAACCCAGGTGAACAATTACTCTCCCATGACTGCTGGGAGGGGGGAGGCAGAGGCTGCCTGGCCCACAGTGAGGGCAAGCCCCATGCCCTCTTGGGTCCCTCGGCCCCAGGCTTTCCTTGGGGCGGGGCCCCGCGGTTACAGTGCGGTGACTCTTTGTCTCTGCACCTCTGCCACGCCCTGCTTCGTCCACCTGAGGGTGGGGGTGGAGGGGAGAAACAGGTTTGGAGAAGGGGGTGAGAAAAGGCTTATCAACTTCACATTCTTCTTAGCTGCTGCGTGCTTTACCGCTCTGGCCTGGGAACTTTAATTATTCCTTGGATGCCAAGTGGCTGCGGACTGTCATTGCCAGGCCTGATTTAATAGCCTCCTTGCACAGGGCAGGGCTGGATCGCTTTTGCTGCACTTTCGAACAGCTCGTGTTTTACGTTAAGGAGGAAACTCTGTGGTTAAACTGTAGCCTAGGTATTTTTAGAGCCGTTACCATGTTAACCGAATTTCGTACATTTCACCTGCAGGATAGGCAATAGCACTTAAGGCCTTCCCTAAATTCTAACAACAACAAAAAAATATGATTTCACAGTTGTTAATACCGTGTTTAGGACCCACTGGGTGTTCTCAGAAAAGCTACTCACTAAATAACGTGGCGTGCTTAGAATCCCTTCTTGGTTGGGGAGTACTGAGCCACGGGGCAGTATTTTTTGCCTTGATACCGAAGGATTTGAAGGAACCTAACCAAAAGGCTAAAATTGGTTGATTCTAAAGGTCAGAGCCTGAAGGCAGTGACCCATTCGTTAATCATTAAGCTTTTCTAAGCTGTCTCTGACAGAATTCTGGCTTTCTGCCACTTCTCTGGTCATTTTAAGCTGCAAATTCTTGTTTCATTTTTTAAGTAGGTAGCAAAGGTTATGAGAAAGACATCACTTGTTAGTTATTTTTCCTTATCAAATGTCTTTAGGGTTTCGGAAGGCAGAGCTGTTCTGTGTTAAGGAATCTTCTTAGGGTCCCCAGCTATACAGCCTTTAAAGATGGATGGAGGGGCGGACGATGGCAGTGGGGGAGGGATTCTAGCTATTATTTCCCTGTTAATTTGCTTCCAAAGAAGCAGGAAGTGAGTGTGAGGACACCCACGTGGTGATTAGGTATGAGTTCCCAAATCACTGCTATCCCCAGTGGTTTTCTCCAGTAATCCTAGCACTGAAAGTTCAAGAAACCGGAGCATAATAGCCACAATATATTTATTATCTTCTGTCATCACTTACGAGCTGGAAGAGCTTTAATATATTTTGAATGGAAGGTGAAGCCCAATGAGGTTTAAGTGATATGAGTTTCATTCCCAAATTTAATGCCAGGTTATGGTCTGGACTATCTGAATCAAAGTTGATTTGTACACCAACAAAACCTCATGTAAACAAAACTAAATGTTACCTAGCCAAGGGACGCAAAGCTGCTAAAACACTTCGATATTGAACATGGAATAGTTGTTCTCTATTTCTCAAGGGAAAAAATACAGTCAGACCTTGCTTATCCGTATCCCAAACTTCCGGAAGGCTTAAGTATTTGGAATTGCTCCAATGCCTGACAGGGGAGGGAGGAGAGGGATGGAGAGGGAGGGAAAGCGGGGAGAGAGGATGGAGGGGGTGGGGGGGTAGGGGGGAAGGGAAAGAGAGAGAGAGAGAGGATGAGAACCAG
>PITA01013563.1:0-49710 GCA_004023965.1 Spilogale gracilis | reverse complement strand
ACACACTCTTGGGCCCCTCTTACCCAACAGTCCCTAGGGCCAGAGGGTAACATCTAGAGGCGTCCAGCCTCTGATGATTATTTTCTGGCTTCTCTGAGGTTTAAATTCTTCAAAACTTAAATCATGGGTAGGAGCACATTAAAGTTTAATACTGGAGAACATTTTAACCTTGTTAAATTTTAAAAATTAGGAGCCAATATCTCATCCAATTAAAGCCTTACTTCAAAGCAGGCTTTGTTAAATGTACTCTGAGATGGGCTTACTACTGTGATTGCAAGGTTTAAATAACTGAAAAATTCAAACTTCAATCATCTATACTAATGGAAAGAAGAACAATACGGGTAATCCAAATTATAATAACTAATACCTGAGTTTTTCAAAGGCATTTCATATGTATTTCTGGCTCTAATCTCATATGACATCAAATTAGTTTGGCAAGGGTTTCTGTATGCTCTTAGGATTATGTTCTTTCTACTACCAACTGAGTGATTTCTTCAGGGATCTACAATATGGTTTTTTCTCCCCCCTCTATGTTTCTTTCCAAATTAAATTTATGTAGGTTAATATTATACTGCATTCCCTTGATAATGATGAAGAGAATGAGTCCAAAACGCTTTGGGTATCACAAGGAGAATAGGACTTAACATCTTTCTGAGATAATATTAAATGAACCTCAGCCCAATTAACTGATTTGGAGAGGGAGCCAGTGAACAGAGTTCACGCGTGAACGACTCGTGAAAGATAGGCTGCTGCTCAGAAGGGAGCTCAGAATAGTGGGATGAATATTCTAAGAGCTTGCCTGACTGAAGTTGGGTCAACCATCCCATCTTCTGAGGGCTGAATAAAAAGTGGGAAACAGGGGCACCTGGGTGGCTCAGTTGGTTAAGCAACTGCTTTCGGCTCAGGTCATGATCCCGGAGACCCGAGATTGAGCTTCCTGCTCGGCGGGAAGCCTGCTTCTCCCTCTCTCAGTCCCCCTGCTTGTGTTCCCTCTCTAGCTGTGTTTCTCTCTGTCAAATAAATAAAATCTTTAAAAAAAAAAAAAGTGGGAAACAGGGTCGGGCTTGATGATAAAACCAGCAGAGAGATTTGTTTGTAACATAAACTGGTCTTAGAGAGCTCTGGCCACCAACTTTAATTTCCTGAGAGGTTGAACTGCTGCACAAGTAAGCCTTCTGCTGATTCTATAATCTGAATTTATATCCATGCTGAAAGAATTTTGTTTTTCTCTTCAGTTTTGGAGTTTGTATGTAGGTATGCCTAAAACGAAAGGACACTTAACTTAGCCCACTAATGAGATCCTCTGATGAAAGCTATTTTATTGGATACTATTTTTAAAAAAATAAAAGAGCCACCAAAGTTAAAAAGTGGTCTACACGCAGGGGTAGATTCCTAGCATCTCTCTTCCATGTGGAACCTCCAGACCCTTGCAGACTGGGCCTATCTCCCCATGTGGCTGGTCCCTGCCTGTCTCACCCCTTGCCTGTGTCAGCTGTCTGTCCTCCAGGTACCCCACTATTCCTCCCCTGGCAGGAAAAAGGCTCTGTTCTTTCTTGAATGCCCCCCTCTCCTTCCTCTTCTCTGGTGGGAAGCCTGAGGAGCTGCCCTGCCCTGCCCTGCCCCGCCCTGCCCTGCTCACCTTGGCCAGGTCGGCGAGAGTGTTGGCCTGGTCATTCAGCTTCCCCTGCTCAATCTTCACACTCCGGAGCCTGGGGGACAGGTGGGTGACTGGGTTTGTGGGTGGAGGCTGCAGGGGGAATGGGGTCCTTCATGCGCCCACCCCACCTGGGATTGCCTTGTGAGACGTGCAGGAGGGAATAGGAATGGGCCGGGCCCCATGCAGGCTGTTCCCTCCCAGCACACACGGGGTGGCAGGGCCTGGGGGGGGGGCTAAGCCACCTCCCACAATGTCCCCCTTCTGGTCATGTCCACCTGGCCTGATTCAGGATGTCCTGAGGAACTTGGACACCCCCCCCTCCCAAGTCTAGGTGAAGACTGCACAGATCTGCAGGGTGGCTACAAGCCCTGGGCACCACTGAGGCCAGGGAGGTAGTGCTTCACAAGCTGTCCCGGGCCTGTGCCCTGCCCCGGGACCACCATGCACCCCCCCCGCCCCCAAAAGAGACTTACTTCTGAGCTCTGGCAGGACCCGGCAGAGCAGAAAGAAATCACAAGGCAATTTTAACCTCAGTGCCACTGGGTGGCTCATGCCCAACCCTGCCCACCTTCAGCCCACACAATCCCGGGACCAGGCTGGGGGCCCTGGGTGGCTGCAGGGGCCGTGCCAGCCCCTTGGGGATGCAGGTCTTCTCTTCCCCTCCCTCCAGCAGGGCCCCCAACAGATGCAGCTGCTTTCAGCCTGTGGTCCGGCTGTGTCCTAGTCTGTGCCAGACCCCTAGCCCCAGCGGTGGCATTTAGCCCAGAGAACTATGCCCATGCTATTTCCCAAGGAGGGTAACGAGGCTCAAAGAGGCCAAGCCAGCGCCCACCGGCCCTCCAGCAGCATTTGAACCTGTTCCTGACACTCAGTCACCGCACCCTGGCCTCCCCAACAGCTGCCCATGGGTAGGCGGTAGGGAGGTGGCCAGTGAGTGTCCTTGACCCTCATCTCCATCCCTGGTGTAATGAAACCAGCCCAGGTTAACTGTTCTAGATAAGACTCCTCCTTGCCGGTCCAAGCTCGAATCCCTGCATGCCCACAGAAGATAGATGCTCGGGGAGGCCCCTCAGGGCCCACCTATGCTGGACCCCTGATAGGACCCAGCCTTCAGTCTGGAGAAAGGGGGTGGGCACAAACACCCCCAACCCTGGAGATCTGAGGCTGCCCTGAGTGGAAGTTGAGGCCCACCAAGTTTCAGGGTGCCTTTCCCACGTAAGTCAGTCTTGCCCTCTTTGCGACCTCCATGTTATATATTGAACAGTGTTCCCCTCCAAAGAAGAGATATTGAAGTCTTACCCCCCAGCACCTCAGAACATGACCTTATTTGGATACAGGGTCTTTCTAGATCTAACCAAGTTACAATGAGGTCTTGGGTTAGGCCCTAATGTGACATGACTGGTGTCCTTATAAAAAGGGGGAAATTTGGACACAGACATGCACAGAGGGAGGACGAGGGGAAGACACAGGGGGAAGGCCATGTGAAGATGGGGGACTGGAGCGATATATCCAGAAGCCATGGGCCACCTGAGGCTATCAGAAGCTAGGAAAGAGTTCTGGAACGGATCTTCCCCTAGCGCCTTCAGAAGGAAAATGGCCTTGCCAACTCTTTGGTTTTGGACTTCTGGCCTCTGGAAGTGGGATCATAAATTCTGTTGTTTTGGGGCACGTGGGTGGCTCAGTCTGTTAAGTGTCTGCCTTCGGCCCAGACTGTGATCCCAGGGTCCTGGGATGGAGCCCCACATCAGGCTCCCTGCTCAGTGGGGGATCTGCTTCTCCCTCTCCCTCTGCCCCTCCCTCTTTGCTCTCTCTCTCTCTCTCAAATAAATAAACAGAATCTTAAAGAGTATTAATAACTAAAAAAAAATAAATAAATTCTGTTATTTTAAGTCACCCAGTTGGCGGTACTTTGTTCCCGCACCTCTAGCAAATGCACACTCTCCCAACCCATGCCGTGCTCCTCCGTCCACCCTGAGACCATTTCTTCCTTTTCACTGGCTGCTCATACAGCACTGCCATCATGGAGACTCCCCAGCTCAAGAACATGCCTGGGCTCCCTCGCGCCTGCATATCAGACCTCCGGTCCCCCTGGTACCGTGGTCGCTCCTCCCTTCCCACCATCACCCAGAGTGTGGACAATCTTTGGCATGCCTGCTTCACCTTTTGGTTTTGCCACCAAAACCCATCTGCACTTAGATACTAGTTCAAATGCTTTTGATTCCATTAGCTTTACAGGGCATCTTGTTTGTTGGCTGGGAAGGGGATAGGCGTGGGGGGACCTAAAGATGAGTGGGGGCCCCTTGGTTGGCTCAGTCGGGGGTGTGTGTGCAACTTTTGATCTTGGGGTTGTGGAGTTCGAGCCCCATGTTGGGTGTAGAGATTACTTAAAAATAAAACCTTAAAAATAAATAGATGGATAGATAGCTAGATCAATAAATAAGAGTGGGACAGTCCCACCTTATTCTTTTTTTTTTTTTTTTAAGATTTTTTGTTCATTTATTTGACAGAGAGAAACACAGCTAGAGAGGGAACACAAGGAGGGGGAGTGACAGCAGGAGCACACTTCCCACAGAGCAGACAGCCTGATGCGGGGCTCGATCCCGGTACTCTGGGATCATGAAGGCAGATGCTTAACAACTGAGCCACCCAGGCGCCCCAGAGACAGTCCCACCCTAGAACAAAGGGACACAGGTAACTCACAGAGCAGGTGCCTCCTTTCACAGACCTGGCTCTCCTCAGTTCCCATCCTCCCTCTCTCCTTCAACAACCTTCTGGAACATTCCTTGGGGCAAAGCCCAGGGTAGGGCCATGTGTCCCCCATGCCTGGCATACCAGCTGGCATTGGAAAGGCTGGTATGATAACCAAATAAATGTCTGATGACAACAATGCCAGTTCCCATGTTTAGAAAATACTGTATGGCAAGTAGGCAGAGTTGAGTTCCCAACTGTGTCCGATCCATATGTCATCCCTGGAGGAAAGGCACATTAATTACCACTGTCTCCACTAAGGAGATAAGAAAATGACCACTGGGACCCAGTGCTCAGTGAACAACTATAGGAGGGTCAACAAGGAGGAGTCTCTGTTTTCAAGGGCCTTGAGGTCTTGTGAAGATATAGGACTAAGACCTGGACACAGCAAGGCGGAGTAAGCGTGGGACCTGCTCCTCTCCCCACTTTCTAGATGACGGTGGGAGCAGATGCAAGAGCAGGGGTTGGGGTGGGCCACCCCGTGTTATCAGGGACTATGCCAGGCATTCCTGCTTATCATCCCATTTAGATCTCCCTGCAGTCTTGTGAAGTAGAGACCGTTACCATTCCAAATCAACTGTAACAATAAACACAACAAATGTAAATGGACTAAACTCTCCAGCTAAAAGACAGGCAGTTAAGAGCCCCAGGAAACTTTGGGGACAATGGACCTGCTATTTATCTTGACTGTGGTAATTATTTCATGGGTATATATGTTGTGTTAACACTGATCAAACCATCCATTTTATTTTATTTTTTAAAAAGATTTCATTATTTGTCAGAGAGAGAGAGAGAGAGCACAAGCAGGGGGAGCAGCAGGCAGAGGGAGAAAAGCAGTCTCCCCACTGACCGAAGAGACTGGTGAGGGACTCGACCCCAAGAGTGACCCTGGGATCGTGACCTGAGCCGAAGGCAGACACCTAACCGACTGAGCCACTCAGGTACCCCATGTTTCATACATCCTATATGTGGTTACTAAGCCCTTGAAATGTGGCTGGTCTGAATAAAAATGGACTATAAATGTACAATATGGGGCACCTGGGTGGCTCAGTCGTTAAGAGGCTGCCTTCAGCTCAGGTCATGATCCCGGGATCCTGGGATCTAGCCCCACATGGGGCTCCCTGCTTGGTGGGAAGCCTGCTTCTCCCTCTCTCACTCCCCCTGCTTGTGTTCCCTCTCTAGCTGTGTTTCTCTCTGTCAAATAAATAAATAAAATCTTAAAAAAAATACAATACACAATAAACTTTGAAGATTTAGTGTCAAAAACTTTCTAAAATATCTCATTAATGATTTTATATTAATCATATTAAATAGTATTTTGCATATAGTAAATGAATCTATTAAAATTTATGTCACTTGTTTCCTTTTACTTTTTTTAATAGTGGTTACTAGGAAATTTAAATTACATAGTGGTTTGTATGATGTCTCTAGTGGACAGGATTGGCATATCAGAGCCCGGCCCAGCCCAAATCCGGCCAGCTGCCTGTTTAGGAAAATAAAGTTTTATTAGCACACGGTCCGCCCATTCCTCTTTACTGCATTCCTGCTACAACAGAGAGTAGAGTAGTTGCGACAGACTGTCTGGTCCACAAAGCCTCAAATATTTACTCTCTGGCCCCTATAGGTAAAGTTTGCCAACTCTGGCTTTGCACTGGACTCACTGGAGGAACTTAAACTTAAGCCCACAGTGCCTCCCAGACTCTGCTGTAACTGGCATTAGGTGTGGCCCATAGATTTTTAAAGCCCTGTGGGTAATTCTAGTGAGCAGCCAAGGATGAGAACTACTTGATTAAATAATTCTCAGGACGGGGGCGCCTGGGTGGCTCAGTTGGTTAAGCGACTGCCTTCAGCTCAGGTCATGATCCTGGAGACCTGGGATTGAGTCCCACATCGGGCTTTCTGCTCAGCAGGAAGCCTGCTTCTCCCTCTCTCACTCCCCCTGCTTGTGTTCCCTCTCTGGCTGTGTTTCTCTCTGTCAAATAAATAAATAAAATCTTAAAAAAAAATAATAATTCTCAGGACAAAGGGACAGCAGAGAAAATCAAGTAATTTCTAATTAACCCACATGATCACATGGATCAGGACACAAAGTTAATTCTGAGTTTCCTGGCAGCCAAAGCAAAAAGGGGAAACTGCTTAATATCTAAAAGGTAAAATAATTTTGGCTATTCTGGTGAATAAAAAATACTTCTTGCCATTTATGTTGGGGGGGTTGCCTGACTCATCCTTTTAAAATATTTTATTTATTTGAGAGAAAGAGCGTGCATAAATGGGGAAAGGGCAGAGGGACAAGCAGACTCCCCACTGAGCAGGGAGGCCGATGCAGGGCTTGATCCCAGGACCCTGAGATCTTGACCTGAGCTGAAGGCAGATGCTTAACCAGCTGAGCCAGCCAGGCGCCCTGGGTTGCCTGATTTATCAAAGGTGATTGCCCTAGACCAGTGCGGGGTCCATCACTGCCTCCTGACCATCCCACCATCCCACCCAGCACAAAGGCTACAAGCCCCAGCCAACTGACCGCCCAGAATGGGAGGGGCCGTGACGTGGCCACGCTGGGCTGTCTGGCCTGGCCCATAGCCTCCTCCCAAGGACCACAGCTGCCTGTGAACCAGGTGGACACAGAAACGTGAGCGGGAAAGGTGCTGGACTTACTGATGGATGGCTTGGAGGAACTTACGCTGGTGTTTCCGAACCCGGGCTTGGTCTGGCTTCTTCACCAGCCTGGTGTGTTTGTAGATGAGCCACGTCTCCCTGAGAACGTTAGCAGCGGCATTTTTTACCTGGGACCCGGAAAAGAACAGTTCCTCAAGGAAGGCACAAAACTGCAGAAGATTCTAGAAACTTCCAGAAGCCACCAGAAACTCTTAGACACTCCTGGAAATGCCCCTCTGGGGTCCTGGGCCTGTACGGCGAGGCCATGTTTACAAGTCCATACCTGCACTCTATGGGTGTGTGTGTGTGTGTATGTGTGTGTGCACATTTATATCATTCGGCATGGGCCAGACCGTTTCTATACACCTTGCAAATGTTAAATCAGTGAATCTGCACATGCTGGTGTCTCTCTCACTTTATATAAGGGGAAACAGAGGCACAGAGAGGTTGGCCTGCCAAGGTCAGACAGCTTATAAATGATTTCTGGCTGCCCAGTCCCAAAATGCCTGCCTCTTCCTGTGTGGCTCAGGGTAGGGTGATGATCGGGCACAAAGGTGGACACCCAGGGCCACTGGCGTGTCTCCATGCGTGGCTCATGAACATTTGTACAGGTAGCAGAGCACAAGGTGGTACAGTGACCTGTGGGCATGAGGACATGCCCGCTGTGTACAGAAGTAAGGCGGGAGGTCTGCCCTTGATGACTGGGAGAGGCGGCTGTGATGGACGTCTTTACCCGCTTGGTGAGCTGAGTGTCCATCATGAAGTTGTGCACGTGTTTCTCTGCCTTGGTGAGCTCCAGTTTCCGGGCCACCACGGCCACCACGAGCGCTGTGCAGCCAGCCCCCTGCATGCGGAGGGGGGGGGAACACATCAGTGTCCTGCCTCGTGTGGGTCCCAGGTCACAGGCAGGACACCCTCCCTCCTCCAGGAAGCCTGTCCTGATTCCACCCTCACCTTTACCCTCCAAGCCTACCATGTTGGCGGATCCCACTTGTTGAGGTCACTGACTCCGTGCCCCACCTGCTTAATATCAGTGGAATGTCTTATTTGATCCTCAAGAGCCCTGGGAGGTAAGATCACTCTTATCCCCACTGGGCGCAGGTAGGGGGGTATGGGAGGGGGTCTGAGGCTCAGAGATAAGAAAGGGAGAAGAAAAGGAAGGATCTGCAGGTGAATTCAGCACTGATGATCATGGAGGAGGGAGAATTTGGAAGCATTTCCATCAAGGCTTTGGGATCTGGGTGCTGGGGACAGAGGCCCGGATGACATTTCTTTCTACACTCATGGGAAGGGTCAGCTGGCAGGGTGAGAAGGCGGGGGGGTGGGGGTGGGCATTTGCAGGTAGGAAGAAGTAAAGTGGAGATCCCAGGGAGTGGGGAAGTAGAGGGGAGGCAGCCTCCCTCATGGTGGGCTCTCTGCTTGATGGAACCACATTCCCCAGTATGGCCTAAATGGTAGCCAGACCTCCTGGCTAGTGAAAGAGGTCAGAGAGGATCCAAGAGAGAGGCGAGAGCGGAAAGGTGGAGGGGCGCTGCAAAAAGTAACATGGGAGGGACAGGGAGGGTCTGCCACCAACGAGCAGGAGCCTAGAACACCCAGGAGGTGTGCTCGGAGCCAGAAGTGCCCAAGGCAGGTGGCAGGAGCAGGCGAGGCCGGGTGGTCCCTGGGGCCTTACCTGCCCTCTGTTCCTGGGGCCTTACCTGCCCGCTGCTTCCTCCGGAGGCCCTACCTCTAGGGAGGGAGGAGGGAGAGGCTTGAGCTCAGCCCCTGGGGGCTTGGGGTAGAGGCGGGGGTGCCCAAGGAGCCTGGGCTGTAGTTCAGTTTTTCTTTAGGAGGGAAGGGGAGGGCAAGGGCCAGGGACACCATTGGACGGTCCTGGGCAGATCCACATGGCCATATGTGAGAACACCCTGTCATGGGTTCCTGGAGTCCAATCTTGGAAAAAGCCCTGTCCACGGGGGCAAAGAAACGTGCTGGAAACCTCCACGGTGGTCCTGGGAACAAGCCCTGTGTTGGGGTCCATGCTCAGTGCAGAGTCTGCTTGGTCCTTTGCCTCTGCTCCCTTCCCTGCTCGTGCTCTTTCTTCCTCTCAAAGAAAAAAAGAGCTCAGTACGGCCCTAAGCATGACTGCTGGTGTGCACACTAGGTGCGAGGGCAGTGAGCCAGCTTCGGGCCACACATGGAACTCATTTTCTGGCAGGAGCCAGGTCCCAGAGATCGGAGCAGCTCAGCTTTTCTGTTTTATCTTGGGCTTTTTGGGTTTAACCTCACTTTACTCAAGTACTTTTCTTTGCTCATTTGCAAAGTTCATTTGTTCGTCGTGGGGGTGGGACTGTGGCCGAGCTTTAGTCTTTTCCTGTCCCCCCTCTTGCAAAATAACATAAGCAAATTGGTGTGAAGCCATTTCACAAGAGAGGGGCCATGTCAGCTTGGCCAGGAGAAGGGAGGCCTTGTGGGGGGGGGGGGCAGGAAGAGGACATGGACCCCGGCTTTTGCCCAAACAGCTTAGAGAGGATGAGGGGTGAAGAGGTGACAGAGCCACGGGCCTCAGGAGATAGTGACAACTGGGTACAGTCTATAGGCCGGGAAACAGGACAGGTAGAGTCACTGCAAGATGGTCCTCCCATCTGCAGGAGGAAAGGACACCACTGTGGGGATGGGGTCTTGGAGATAAGATACACTTCAAGGAGTGGCTTGGGGCGAAAGCTGGGGCTGGGATTAGGTTTAGCTTCCTGGGCCTACTGGTGTTCACTGATTTTCACAAAAGAACATGTTATTGATCGGGTGTTGGGGGGAGGAGTAGAGGACCGTGCATCTAACAATTTGTAATCCAAAACACGGAAAAGCATTTATGAAGGAGGTGGAAGTCTGGAGAAAGAAGGTTCCACAAGGAAGGGAGGAGCAGGAAGACTGATGATAGAATCAGGGAAAGAAGGTGCCCGATGTCAAAGGTTACCACACTCACAGATGGCCTTGAGAAGTCGTTGAGGGACACAGGGCATTGCTGGGGCCCACTGAGTCACATGAGATAAACCTCATCGGGGCTCGGTGGGGTGATGGGGATACCCGGATAGTCAGGCAAGGATGGGGAATCGGGCTGTGATGGTATGACCCAGAGGGTGTTGATGGGACAGCCATAGCATTCATGCTTCTAGGCATTTCACGTAAAGGGAAAGACTTGAAGCTTACAGTGAGTGGAAGCAGGCACTGGTTACAGCTGGGGAAACTGAGGCATGGAAGCATCTAGCTCCTAGACCTGAACCCAAGGGCTGTGATTTAAGCAGGTTGCAGAGAATAAAGGGCAAAGAAAACTCTGTGCTCAGAGTGGACAACAGCATCTAGCCCTGTGTGTACCATAGGAGGTACAGACCTAAGGCTGGAAGGATCCAAGAGATGCCCTCAGGAGGCCCAAGGGTGCAGATTCTGAGTCATAGCAGAGGTAAGGAGGAGGGAGGTGAAGGGGCAGAATGACACAAGGAGGAACTCTGGTGCATTATAGCTGGCAATGGGGTGAGCTCCCCACCAGCAGGGGTATGCAAGGGCCCTCGCCCTTACCATGATGCCAGTGAGCAGGCACACGCCCTTCCCGCAGTAGGTGTGGGGCACCATGTCACCATAGCCGATGGAGAGGAAAGTGATGGAGATGAGCCACATGGCCCCCAAAAAGTTGCTGGTCACTTCCTGCTTGTCATGGTACCTGAGGGGAGCCGGGGAAGGCCCAGTCAGTCTACACTGGTCTCTCTGATGTCATCATACCCCCGGGGCAGGCAGAACCAGGACACCAGGGACCTTGAGTGCACGGACTTGATCACTCTGAGGGCTCAAAGTAATAAAGGCACCCCTCCGGGGTAGGGAGATGGGGGTGGTTAGCAGCCTCCTGAGGGTACCACGGGGCAGAGGACACCCAGACTCTCCTCCCAGCCTCCCTTCCAACCTTCTCCCTTCACCCCTGCCCCACCCCGGAGCCACTGCCCAGGACATGTGCCCTCCCTGACCCCGGTTATGGGACAAGTGAGGATACATGCACACATGTCCACATGTGTCCACACCTGTGCACACGATACCCCTCCCAAAGACAGACACACAGACGCAGACACGGGTGGCCACGGGCACCAGAAGCAGCAGGGAGTGGAGGTGGGGATTCGGGTCAGACACGGGGCAGAACTTTCCCAGCAGCAAGGCCCCATGGCAGGAAGAGGACCACCAGGGGACCCAGGAGGCTGAAGACTGCAACTTTGCAGAACTTGGGAGAAAAAGGGGAGTCATTCTATCCGGGGCCTGAAATTGTGTGGGAGTGAGGAAGGGGGGGCGCAGCTTGGCACTGTGGGGGGGTCTGGGACTAACCTTTTGGCATGGGGTGGGCTGGGCCCCACGGGACATGGTTTTGTCCCTGGTCATAGCCAAGCCTGTGAGCCTGTTCACGTGCTCTAGAAACAAGTTCTACCCGCGGTCAGCCCAGGCCGGGGGTCTGCGGGGTCAGCTCAAGGGTTCTGCTCTAGCCCAGCCCCCAGGCTGCACAGCCCTTCCAGCTCAGGGGGCCCTTTCCAAGTGACCCACTCCTTCCCAGGCCTCAGGCCCTGAGAGGGGTTCAGAGGTCAGAGGTCTAACTGAGCTGGCACATGGCAGCGGGGGGTGGGGGCTGCTCTGGGTAGACAGGGCTGGAGCCAGGGACTGGAGTGGAGGAGGTCACAGAGTCCCCAAACAGGGATGGGAGGGATGGAGACCTTCCCAGCAGGTCTGGTGTCTGGGAGTCCCTGCCCACCCCTGGGGGCCGAATGCCACTCTGGTCCCCTCTGCCTGGGCTGCCAGTCTGCTTCCTGGCTGAGGGGGACATGAGACTGAATCCCACCTTTCACTGAGGCACCTGAGCCCCGAGTTAACCTAGCCCCCACCTCTCGGTCGACCAGCACACCACACCCAAGGGACAAAGGGACAGGGAGGCCCTCCAGCAGTGGGCGGGGAGCTCAGGGCCTGGCAGGAGCTGTGGTGGGGATAGCAGGATCACCCAGGACTACCTAGGACCAGGGAGTGGGGGGCATGCGGGAGACAGGGTGGGGGTGGGACAGAGCCGCAGGGGCGGAGCGAGGCAGGCAAGGGGGCTTCAAGCAGCATCAGAGGGCTCAGAATTTAGGATTGGCTGCCCCCCAGTCCTGCCCCGTTCCCTGCCCCAACCCAGGCACCCTGCAATGAACCAGACAGTACCTCAGGATGCCTGATGAGAGGTGCCCCTCTCTTACTCCCCAGAGCACAATGTTGACCCTGCCCTGACAGGGTGGGGGGTGGTCTGTGGGTACATCAGGAGTCCAAGGAGACCTGTCAGGTCCTGAGATGATAGGCCTCGAAGATAAGAGCGGGGCCCTCACTGCCATGAGCCCTACATCAGGCTGAGGCAGGGGCCATGGAGGGGAGTTTAAAGGGGGGGGGGGAAGGCTGAGGTCCTGGGGGCAGCTCTAGCCCAGAGATCCCCCAGGAAGCCCAGTCCCAGCACCATGTGCCACACACCCCTCCAGGGCCTTCCCCAGCAAGGAATGAAGTAGAAGAGGCTCCTTCCCAGGCAAGGCACCCCCATGCCCTGAGAGGCCCAGGGAGGAATCCTCCGTTTCCTGAAGCACTCTGTGAATCTCCAGAGCCGACCAGGAATCGGGCCTTGGGGACATCCCTTTGCCCCAGGGCCTCCATTTCCTCATCTGTAAACTGGGCTGATGGCCTGCACCTTCCAAGATTGTTTAGAACCAACCCCCGGCAGGGAGAGGTACTAAAGGCTGGGCTAGTTTTCATTTACCCTAGCCCCATTCAATTCTTGGGAGGAGAGGTCCCAGTCCCCCAAGGTCAGCTGTCCCAACAAAACCCTCCCCAAGCTTGGACACAGGACCTCCAGGATGCCCAGGGGACATGGCCTGAGGGCAGCCTGCCTCCCACTGTCCTCAGCCTGGCTCCAAACTGGCCGGCCCTGGCCTTGCTGGGTCTGGGCAGGTCACGGCCACCCCACCTCACCTCCCTATGCCCTCCCCTTGTGGCAGCTAATCTTAAATTCCTGGCGGGTGGGAAGGCAGCAGCTCTGTGCACACAGCTCAGCCACGGGTAGGACTCACATGTTTTCCCTACAGTCCGGTGGGGCAGGCAGAGGGGAGAAGGAGAGCAGGTTAAACTGGGCAGGGAGAAACAGGCTGAAATGGGGTCATCCTGCTCCTCCTGCCTCTACTGCCCAGAGCCAGAGGTCAGAGGTTGGCCGCTTGCAGTGGAGGAGCCGGGAGAAAGAGGAACACAAGACCCTCCCCACCGGGTTCCTGGGGGAGAGGGCCAGGGTCCCAAAGGGGTGTGGTTTGGGGTATAGGCTGAAGTCCCAGGGATGAGGGGGCTGCACTTGAGGGATGGGGGCCAGGAAGTGGGGCACAGGAGGGGTGGGGGTATCCCGTGGGTGGGAGGGGCCGGGGTGTGACGGCTAGGGGAGCCCTGGGACTCTGGAGCCATGGGTGGGGCCGGTGGGCGGGGCCGGGGCGTACCTCTCACAGACGCGCACGGTCCAGGCGGCGATGATCCAGGAGGAGATGCTGAAGACGAGCAGCACGGTGCCCGGGCAGATGGTCATGAGTGTCTTCATGACGAAGCGTGTGTTGAAGGTGATCTTGTTGAGGGCGCCGATGCTGCGGCTGGAAGCGTCTGTGAATATCTTGCTGTGCAGCAGCATGACGCGGCCCAGCAGGTAGAGGCGCAAGAACATGGGGACCGACAGCAGCACGTCCACATCGGCCTCGGCCGCCGACGGCGCGTACGTGAAGGCCAGCCGTGCCGTCCACGTGAAGCGGTAGTGGCCGGGCACCGGGTGGATGGCGCACACGGCTAGCTCCAGGGAGATGAGGAAGACGCGCTCGCACGTCATGGCGATACGCCAGTCGTCCGCCCCGTTGTCCACCATGAACAGCTGCGGAAGGTGGGTGGGGTGGGCGGTGGTGGGGTTCCGCCCTGTGCCCATGCTCCCCATCCCCCGCCCCACTCCACCGCAATAAGATCCCAGCCCAAGACACACACTCCCAACCTCACCCCTGCTTGGCTTTTACAAGAAACGTGGCCTCAGGTGCGAAGCTCCCTAGTTGGCGGGGTTAGCCACGATCCCAATTAATTATGGAACAGGCGTTCCAGAAAAAGAAAATGCAGGGTTACCGATGACCCAGCAACCACACTTCTGGGTATAGAGGCGAGAGAGAGAGAAAACAAGCCTTGGAACAAATCAAAGCGGAAACAGCCCAAGTGTCCGGTTATGAATGAATGAATTACCAAAATGGGGTCCTTCCCTGCAATGGAATATGATTCAGCCATCCCCGGGTGCCTGGATGGCTCAGTTGGTTAAGTTTCAGACTCTCAATTTCGGTTTAGGTCATGATCTCAGGGTGGTCAGATGGTCGGATGTGCTGGATGCGGCGTCTGCTTGAGATTCTCTCTTCCTCTCCCTCTGTCCCTCCCCCACTCTTGCTCTCAAATGAATAAATAAAATCTTTTTTAAAAGAAGGGGAGGGCTGTGGAGGTGGCTCAGGTCATGATCCCGGAGTCCTGGGATCAAGCCCCACAGCAGGCTCCCCGCTCAGCAGGGAGTCTGTTTTTACCTCTGACTCTTTCCCCTCTCATGTTCTCTCTCAAATAAAAGAATAAAATCTTTAAAAAAAAAAAAAAAAGGTGGAGGGAAATATCTCTGATACTTACTACAACATGGGAGAACCTTAAAAACATGCTGAATCGAAGAAGGCCATCACACAAGGTCACCCCCTGGAGCCAAAGGGGCAATGAGGCTAACTAGTGGGCTCAGAAGCTGGAGTGCTGAGCCCTAGAGGATTATTCTCGAACAAATCTGATGGAATGCAACCCAGCTAGCTCTTTGACTTGCTTAGCGCCTGACACCTTTTCTTCTTCCAGATTTCTCTCTTTGGGAACGGGAATGTCTATCCTATATCTGTCCCAGCCCCATATTTGGAGAGAGAGTGACTTGTCTGGCTCTCAGCTGGAGAAGAAGTGTGCCTCAGTCTGACCCATAACTGATACCTTGGTGAGGCGTGGGACCCGGGGTTGGTGCTGGAATGGAGTTAAGACTCCACAGGCTGTTGGGATGCGGTAAATGAACTCTGCTTGGGAGGAGCCAGGAGCTTGGGGGATGGCCAGCTGGTGGAGTATTCTAGACTGACTCGAGTCCCCTCTTCATAAGTGGAAGCCCTAAGTCCCATTGTCACTCTATTTGCAGAGAGGGGCTTCAAAGAATGAAGGTTAAATGAGGTCATCAGGCAGAGGCCCTGATCCTATAGGAATGGCGTCCTCATAATAAGAGGGCGACAGCCACGGGTGCATGCACACAGAGAAAGCCGTGAGGACACAGGGAGAAGGCATAGGACAGATATTCCCGTTCCTAAGGGGGCTTTGCTGTGGCAGCCCGAGCACACTCACACAGTGCTGCTTTTTCTGTTTTTGTTTTAAAGGTTTCGTTTATTTATTTGAGAGAGCACGCACAGGCGCACACCCATGAGCAGGAGGAGGGCAGAGGGGGATGGAAGGGGAAAGAATCTCAAGCATGGAGCCTAGGTCAGGCTCAACCTCACAACACTGAGATCATGACCTGAGCCAAAGCCAAGAGTCAGATGCATAACTGACTGAGTCAGGAGCCTGAGGGCTTCATTTTTTAATGGTGGAATCCTACCCCATTGTATGGACCTACGACATTTTATGTAGCCATCCACCAGCTGATTTGGGTGGTGTCCCCTGTTCGGTTTCTGTGAATAGCTGTACACAGGTATACAGTTTCCGTGTGGTGTAGGCTTTGGGGTCTCTTCGATGTCACAGAATCGCTGGGTTGTGTGGTACCCCCTGGGGACAATGGTCAGTTCCTCATACAGTGAGGAGGAGGTACCACAGGAGTCCCACATCGGGC
Source organism: Spilogale gracilis (assembly GCA_004023965.1). Taxonomy (NCBI): domain Eukaryota; kingdom Metazoa; phylum Chordata; class Mammalia; order Carnivora; family Mephitidae; genus Spilogale; species Spilogale gracilis. The sequence continues at coordinate 33,742 of PITA01013563.1, read as the reverse complement.
TCCCTGCTCGGCGGGAAGCCTGCTTCTCCCTCTCTCACTCCCCCTGCTTGTGTTCCCTCTCTGGCTGTGTTTCTCTCTGTCAAATAAATAAAATTTTTAAAAAACAAACAAACAAACAAACAAACAAACAAACAAACAAACAAAAAAACACTGGTTTTCAAGGCTGCCAGATCTTGGAAGACCCCAAGGCAGGGAAGATGACTTACAGGTGCCAGAGTACCTTTAGAACTGTTTCCTTCCAGCTCACGATCACTGTCCCCTCCACTGCCCCAGCCATGTCAGGGCCCCTCCTTTGTGCCAGACCCTGGGTGTCCCCAGGGATGCCTGTGGGTGGTGCAACCCAGGTAGGATTTTCCTACACCAGTCTCCCGCCAGACCACGGCTCCCTGAGGTCAGAGATCAGAGGTCAAAGGCCAGACTCGGGAGCCAGCTCTGATGCCCTTGGGCATCCCCGGGCCCTGGTTCTGGCTCCAGGTGACCTCTGTCTGCCTGACATGCGCCGAGCTGGGCTCTCTGGCCCATCGAGGTTTTGATTAACTCCCAAAATAGGAGAACAAACTCCCTGATATGTAATAAACCTTTTAAATGCAGGGTCTGATCAAATGGGAACAGAAGCCTGGTGTTAAAAACACTGGTTTCCGGGGCGCCTGGGTGGCTCAGTTGGTTGGGCGACTGCCTTGGGCTCAGGTCATGATCCCGGAGACCCAGGATCGAGTCCCACATCGGGCTCCCTGCTCAGCGGGAAGCCTGCTTCTCCCTCTCTCACTCCCCCTGCTTGTGTTCCCTCTCTGGCTGTGTTTCTCTCTGTCAAATAAATAAAATCTTTAAAAAACAAACAAACAAACAAACAAAAAAACACTGGTTTCCAAGGCTGCCAGATCTTGGAAGACCCCAAGGCAGGGAAGATGACTTACAGGTGCCAGACCCCAGCTCACCTCCGGCTCCCTCACTGTTTTCTCTCTTCCCCTGACCCCTCCCCTGGCCCCCCTGCCCAAATAATCTATGAAAAGTAAAACATAGGCATTCCAAAGAAATTTTGAGTGATCGAAAGGGTGTGTCTACACAAGTCTTTTTTTTTTCCTAGAAAGAGGCTATTGGTCTTTTTATGTTTTAGGGGGCTGGGGTCCCAGGTGACTGGTGGGGGAGGGTGGTCTCTGAGGCACAGGGAGCGGAGCTGCCCGGGTCAGCTGGGCACTGACCTGGATCTCCCGGGCGTGGTACAGGACAACCAGGCCCAGCAGGATGACGGTAGAGAGGCTGATGAGGCATTTGAGTGCAAATGAATACAGGGACTCCTGCGTAGAGAAAGAGAGCAGAGGGCAGAAGGACAAGGATGTTGGGGGATGGGCAGCCCTCCTGACCCGGACCTGGGCTCTCCACTCAGGAAACCATGCTCTTGTCCTTATTCTTGAGGCCAGAGTTGACAGCAAGGCTGGCCTATACTTCCAAGCTTACGAGGCCTGGCCTCCTGAAGGCCTAGCATGTGACAGTCTGTGAGACCTGGTCTCTTGTAGGCACGGGCCTTCACCGTTTATAAGGGCTGGCCTCATCCGCCGTTACTATTTCATCGGTTGCAGGTTGCTATGCCCTGATCTCTCTCTGTCCTCACACACCCTTGGCTGGCACAAGGGGACACACAGCCAGGCTCATAACCCAGCCTGACCACTCTCGGAAGGAGAAGCTCTTTCAGGGCTCTGTAGCCCAGGCCTTCTCTGGGGCTCTCCTGTCCTGGGCCCAGCCTGGGGGATGGCCCCTCACCCCTACCTTATGCCAGGGTGTGGCCTCTTTGTGCAGGGCGGAAGGAATGGGCTGGAGCCTAAGCCTAACTCCCCCACGTGCAGCCTGTCCAGTCTTCCCCACTCTGCCTCCAGGGCCCCCTCATCCCAACACCTTCCACCTGCTTCTCCTGCGGCCAGTGTAGTCCCTGAGTGGTGAGCAGAGAGCAGCGGGGGGGCCAGGCGGGCCCAGAGGGGCTTCCCTGGGGTGCCGAGGAGAAGGGCTGTGCCTACCTTAGTGTACACCCCCCAGGACAGCTCCGTCTCGGTCACCATCACAACAATGCCGAACATGCCGAAGATGAGGGCGTAGTCGCTGAGGCGTTTCCGCTTCTCAAAGAGTGCCCGCCGGTGGCCCAGGCGGTGGCCCACGTTCGGGGTCTTCCCTGAGTCCCTTGTCCTGCCTGTCTCATCCTCTTCTTCGTCTTCCTCCTCTTCCTGGTCCTGGGGCTGCCCCCGGGGACTGCCAGGTGAGGGTCGGGCTGGCTCACTCTTGGCCACCACCACCTGGAGGCTCGGGCCATGTGGGGGCTGGGGGGGGTGGCTGGCTTCGGGCTCCGAAGGGTCTCTGCCCAAGGCACCCAGCCCACTGCCCAGCGGCCGCCCCCCGCAGCCACTGTGGCTGTTCATGACTATGTGGGTGCCGGGGTTGGGCTCGCTGTAGGCCACCCGGGGCCCAGCATGGCTCAGAGACCGGGTTCCTGCGCTGACCTGAGGGGGCATAAGGGACACAGTCATGGCAGGGCCTGGCCAGCTTATCAGAGGGCTAGGGACCACTGCCACCACCCCCAGAACACGTTGAGGCTCGGGAAGCCACAAACCCAGAGTGGTTGACACGTGGGTTGGCCATCCCAAGTCAGCCTACATTCCTTCCCTACTCAAAAAGCCTCCCAAGCCTCCCCAGTGCTGCTGCACAAAAACCAAAGTCCTCCCTGGGGCCAAGAGGTTCTCTGTGGTCTGGCTCCTACCCAGCTCAACCTTTTCGCTCACCCCAGAACCCTTCCCTTCCAGCCCCATAAGCATCCCCATCACCAGATCCCGGCAAGCCTGGTCTTGCCTGGTGCCTTTGCACCTGCTGGGCCCTCTGCCTAGAACACCCTCTTATCAAAACTCTGCCCACTGATTTTCTGTCTCTGGGTACCCAGAGCAGTGCCTAGCACACAGCTGACACTCAGTAAATACTTCTGAACGTCTGGAGATGGAATCTGCCCACAGGTTTGCCTGGGAAGGCCCGCGGCTGTGTTAAGTGTGCGGTTGGGAGGTGGTTCCAATCCGAGTTTGACTCCTTCTGACCTTCAGACTCTTGGACAAGTTAATCTCACCCTACTGAGCCTCCAATTCCTCCCCTGGAGCTGTCCAAAAGCCTGAACACATCAGTGTGGGGGACATTAGGACGATGGCTGTGGCGACGACCCCCAGCTCCCTCCTGCCTGGGTGGAACGAGGTCTATGATCTCCAGAGAGATTCCATGACCAGTGTGGCAACCCAGTATTCAGCTCTAAGGTCCCAGAATTGATTCTGTAGGGCTTTGTGAGATGTGCTCAGCCTGGCCCTCGGACCTCAGGTCAAGTTCAGTTTCCTCACCAGGCTACCAAGGGGCAGACTGATTATCCTGATACCCTTGGATTCTCCCCTTGCTCAGGGCAGTGTCCTCTGGCATCATGTTTGAGGACCTTGATGATAGTGGCTCATATATGATGAGGCTGCCTGGAGTCTCGCCTCCAGGGTCCCCACTTGCTAGACCCTCCCCCTCCCACAAGCTGACTTTAGGGAACATCTACTACATGCCAGGCTCCGTCCTTCCCACCAATTTTCTCCTCCATCCTCACAATGTTCCCAAGAAGGGGGTCCTGGAATTTGGCCAGTTTTATAGCTAGGAAAACTGAGGCACTGCGTTATAAAGGGGCCATCTCCTGAAGGGGTGGATTCTAGGCTGCCTTGTGAGTGTCCCCCAACAAGTCCTGCCCTTTTTGAAAAGGCCAGACTGGGGTGCCTGGGTGGCTCAGTTGGTTAAGCGACTGCCTTCGGCTCAGGTCATGATCCCAGAGACCCGGGATCGAGTCCCACATCGGGCTCCCTGCTCGGCGGGAAGCCTGCTTCTCCCTCTCTCACTCCCCCTGCTTGTGTTCCCTCTCTGGCTGTGTTTCTCTCTGTCAAATAAATAAAATCCTAAAAAAAAAAAAAAAAAGAGAAAAAAAGAAAAGGCCAGACTGACATGCGTGGACCCCCATGTACCTGGCCCAGGACAGAGGGCCACGCATGGAGACAGGATGCCTCCCCAGCCCAGAAACCACACTCTCCGGGCGACACACATGGAAACTGTCATACCAGGACAGGCCAAGCCATGCTACCTGCCAGGTAGGGCATGGACCACCTTGGCCATGGCAGACCTCCTGTGCCTCCTTGTCTACCCCCCAGACAGCATCTGACCCACCCACGACATGTCCCCAGACGCTGGTCCCAGTACACAGTAGGAGCACAAGAAACGGTCCTTCCACAGTACAGTAACCTCAGGAGGATCATAATGTGCCCCTTCCCTCGCCACTCCCAGCCATTACATCAACCAGGCCATAGTCACCTGCGGTCTGACACTGATAAGGCCTGGCCCCGCACAGGTCTTAATGCCCCACAGTTTACACGAGCTGGTCTCCTGCAGGCCCAGCACTTCCCAATTTCTATAAGGCTGACCTTGGCCCTGATCTCTCGCTCCACCTTCACAAACACTCAGGGGCCACTTTCCTCCTGGGCTAGGGCCCCTGCTTACCACCAGGAGGGCCATCAGCTGCTAGGCGGGGCCAAAAGCTTGTTGCTGGGATACATACAGAGATCCCAGACCCTGCCCTCAGGGCAGCTGGGAGATGAGGCAACCCCTGGCACTACTCCTGCCATCTCTCCTGAGTGCAGAAGGTCCTCGCCCGGGGCTCAGGGGCACAGGCGGGAGAGGCAAATGGCCTCATAGCCAGCGCCTAGAGGCCTGGGGGGGGGGGCGGGGGTTGCTGCAAACGACCTTCCGAAATGCACTGATGAAGATGCAATTTGGGGATGTGACTCAGCCGCCCGACACACAGGCCAAATTCAGCCGTGTGTCCGCCATGCACCTCCTTGCCTGGCAGCCTCGTCCTAAGGTGCCCTGGGCAGGGAGGGCTTGAGGGGATGGGTACAGGTGGCCTCTGGGAGGGAGAGAGGCGGGGGGGGGGGGTTGCTTCCTAGGCCCGTGATGTTAATGTATACCTAGCGCTTATTATGGGCTTTATTGAGCTCTTTATTAGAATTATCCCATTTAATCCCCACTGCCACTGAGCGAGACACGTGGCAATCCTGCTCCCCATTTCACAGATGGGAGACAAGGCTCAGAGAAGTTCAGTACCTTGTCCAAGGTCACAAAGCCAGGAAGAGAAAGAACTAAGTTGGTGCCATCTGGGGGGCAGTGAGTAGCTGTATCTGCAAAGTTCCATCTTGAGAAGCCACCATCTGAGAAGGGAACCAGCCTGGCCCTGCCCTTGAGGGACCACAGAGCTTGGGACACAAGCATGGTGGGTGACTGACCCTCCCCCTGATCTCAGAGGACACAGGAGGACAGAGTGGTCTGCCTGAGATTCCATAGAAGGGGGCAGCTTCTGCGAGTCTGGGTGGAACCAGAGGACCCAAGGGACAAAAAACCCCCACACTTTCCCAGGTCTCTGCCTTCCCCTCCCCCACTGCAACTGGGCCTAAAGCTGGGGTCCCTGGGCTTCTTAGAAATTCCCAAAGAGGGACACCTAGGTGGCTCATTCGTTAAGTGTCTGCCTTTGGCTAAGGTCATGATCTCAGGGTCCTGGGATCGAGCCCCACCTCCCTGCTCAGTGGGAAGCCTGCTTCTCCCTCTCCCACTCCCCCTGCTTGTATTCTCTCCCTAGCTGTATCTCTCTGTCAAATAAATAAATAAAATATTTAAAAGAAAAAAGAAAGAAAGAAAGAAAAAAAGAAAGAAGGAAAAAAGAAAGAAAAAAGAAAGAAAAAAAGAAATTCCCAGAGAATCAGGAGCCCCTCTGAAACTCTGGCCAAGGTTTGAATGTCTACAGAAGGGTGTGTTTTTTTGGGTGAAGGCTGTGGGTTTGCCAACGGGCTCTAAAGGTTAAAAACAGGGGCGCCTCGGTGGCTCAGTTGGTTAAGCAACTGCCTTCAGCTCAGGTCATGATCCCGGAGACCAGGGATCGAGTCCCACATTGGGCTCCCTGCTCGGCAGGAAGCCTGCTTCTCCCTCTCTCACTCCCACTGCTTGTGTTCCCTCTCTAGCTGTGTTTCTCTCTGTCAAATAAATAAAACCTTTTAAAATAAATAAATAAATAAATAAATAAATACATAAATAAATAAATAAATAAATGGTTAGAAACACCCTGTTGGGCTACATCTGGTTTTGAGAGTCCCCGGAATGACCAAAACCACCTAACGCCTCTGGGGTATGAGACCTCTGTTCACTAAAGGCCGGGGTGGAAGGATGAGCCAAGCCCCTGCTTTCACACCATCCCAAGAGACGCTATGGAAACCTGTGACCCACACATAGCAGGGGGCACCCAAGGAGGACTCCTGAGGAGTGGGAGGAGGTAGACGGGTGGCAGGGAACAGGACACATGGCTCCTCCAAAGCTTCCCACCCAACAGAAATACAAACTGGCCAGCCCACAAAGGTCCTAGAGTGAGTTCTTTCACAAATGACGAATTGGTGCAGTGGCTGCCTGGGAGGGACCCTCGGGTGTCCTACCCGGGAGGAAGTCACTGCCCTCTCCTCAGAGGCCTCGGTGCTCTCTGCGAGTCGGCGGCCAGGGCGGAAGTAAGATCTCACGCGGTAAACGCTTAGCCGTGGATACATTTGTGGCGGCTGTGCTGCCCAGTGCCATACTCCGTCCTTCAGAGCTGGACAAGGAGGTGCCCCCTGCCTGTCAGTCTCCAAGGCTGAGCCCCCTTGAGGTGAAATGCCCACCCCACCACTTTTAGGAACCAGGGCCAGAGCAGCACATGGCAGAACCTTCCAGGATGTGCGGGCAAGCTGTGGGGAATGTGTGTCTGTGGAGGGTGGGTAAGGACCCCAAGACCCACCCACCTGCACTCTTCTTGTCCTAGCTTTTCAGGGTGGACAGGAATCCACTTGCTCTCCCAGCCCTGAGCTGCCCGGGTGTGGGTACAGTAAGGCATGGACTGCCCAATTCCCTTGGGCAACTCCCCCAACATCACCACCAGTCAGGAACCTGCCAGCAGTCAGCAGTGTGCAATTAGCCTGCCCAGCCTTCCCCATGGCTGCCTCCAACAGTGCCCTCCACTCTGACCGGTCTCCACCAGCATCTCTCATTTGGCCCCCAGCCTCCAGCACTCACATCTGCAGCCCTCCAGCACAGCCACAGCAGTGCCCCCGTGTGGGGTACCCCAACCTCTGTCCAGGGACAGCTGTCCCTGGCCCCTGCAGGAGCGACCCTGAGGGCAGTACCTAGGGGCCAGTGGTGAGGGTCTCCTCCCTCCCATTCCCAAGTCAGTCCCAGGTTACTGCCTTCACCCCAAGAGCTCTCCCCACCCTACCTATGGAGTTTGGAGACTCACCGCTCTACCCCCGCCAAAGTGAACCCTGTACCTTCCCCCTCCGGAGTGGGGGGTCCGTGAATCTCCACTCACTGAGGCAATGCACATACATACATTCCCTCTCTCTCTGGGTCCCCTGGGTTCCAGACCTTAGGAAGACCCTCTGTCCTGGCGCCTGTCCCGAACCGCGCGTCCCCCTTCGGGACGCGCCTCGCTCCTTGGGCGCTCTGGTCCGTGCCACCCGTACCTGCAGGGTTCGGCTCCCACGGGCAGAAGATGCTGGAGGGGAGAGGGTCCCGCGTGGCCGCACACCGCCGCGTGGGGGCCGGGGCTGGGACCGTGGAAGGGGCGGGCAGCAGACAGCGGACGCAGGGCCCGGAGGCGGCCGGGCGGGGGGCGGCGGCGGGTGCATCCCCCGCCGCCCTGTCCGCGGGCCCGGCCGGGGGCGAGCGCCCGCCCGGGCCGGGAGAGGAGGGGGCGGTGCGACGCGGGCGGAGCCGCCGATTGGTCGAGCCCGGGTTGGCACCGCCCCCGGCGACCCCGCAAGCCCCGCCTACATTTAAAGATCCCACATTCCCCGGAGCCCCCTTCAGCCCCCAGAACCGCTTAGCTGGTTCTCAAACTTGCTCTCTGGCTGGTCGCAAACGAGGGGACCTGACTTAGCGAAGCGACAACTCCCATCCCCGACAGCTCTCCGTAACTCCTAGCCACCCCCTTTCTAAAATCGAGTCCCCAGACTTCAGCCATCCCTGACCCCTCAAATACACGCATTTGCTGAGGGGATAACTTTGCAAAGCGACTGGACACTTCCCTTCTGAAATGACCTCCTCAGACGTCCTGCTTGCAGTCTACTGCTGAGTGTAGGGTGCCTAGGACCCCAACGTGGGGGCTTCTAGGAGTTGAGGGGGTGCCCGCTGGGGCCGTGGGTTCAAGGCCATCTTCTTGGGACTTAGCCCCCACCATTTCTAACCCTTACCACTAATACCAGGCCAGCAGGCCAGCAGAAGCCTGCTTGGGGGCTGTCCAAAACCATGCTCCTTTCTGGTGGCACTGAGGGTGTCCTTGGGCAACTCATTCATTCAACTTAATAATGGGTGGAAAGGACCTTGGGGAAGGGGGGTGTGGGGAGCTCTTTCCTCCTCCTCCTCCAGGCTGCCAAACTACCTTGGCCTTACCCTGTTCCCTCCTGGCTGCGGTGACTGAGTCCAGCTCTGACCCCTGGTCCCTATTTCTCTCCCAGTCCCCCAGTTTTCTTCCCAGCTCAGAGCTTAGGACAGGGTCAGGAACATCTGCTTGCTCGTCACTGCCTGTAGTCCGCTGATCTGTTTCCTCCATGGTGTACGGAAAATAGCTGGACTGAACGAGGATGGACGGATGGCTGCCTGGCCAGGGGGGGTCTCATGGGGCCAGAGATGAGGCTGCGTGGGGGCAGGTGATGGCCCCGGGGTCTGCAGACAAGACTTCTGTTTCTCATCCCACCCTGTGAGGGACAGCCTGAAGAAGGCCTGGCTGTGGTGGCCATGGAGGCCCAGGGACCACCCATTGCCCTGCCACATCTGCAGGGATGCCAGGAAGGAGGACCCTAAATGGATGCGTTCTCAAGCCGTGTTGGAGGAACAGCCATGCCTTCTGTAATCCCCATCCAGCCATCCGCTCACCAGCCCCCCACCCCAGGGCTGCTGGGGGCTCTTTCTAAAGCACAGCCAGGCTGGAACCACCCACACGTCCCTCGGGACCTGGCATACGCACTTGTACTGTATTCAGTGCTCCAGCCCCTGCCAACCTGGGCCTGCCCCTGTGCGGATCCCTGCCCCACACGAAGCATTCACACCGTGCCCACGGGGCTGACTCCAGCCGGCACAGGCTTCTGTGGAGTGCCGCAGCACTGGATGCTTTGTGAATTCAAGTCCAACATGTAAACTTCCAGATATTCACAAAGCATGAGCCATAGACCTTGGAGGCCCCTCCCACCCTGAGAGGGCCCTGCAGACTCTGTACCCATCTTCTCTCTCTGGAAAAGATCCCCCTTTCCCTTCTGGGTTCATCTGCCCAGGGTACCAGGGACCCCCATCAAGGAGCTAAACTTAGGATGGTTGACCTGGTGAATGACCACTGCCCACCCAAGTCTGCCCTCTTGCCTACTTGAACCTCATTCCTTGGAGACAAGGCTGGCTGAGGTGGATAGGGGTCAGGGGTGGACAGATGTGGGGTTGTGGGTGGGCACTGCCTGAGTTTGCATTGCAGGCAGAGCCTCTTATCAGCCCACCATTGGCTGGAAGAGACCCGAGGAGCCTACAAATGAACTTGTCAGTCCCAGTGGGACTCACGCTCCCAGGAAATGGCCTAAAGAACAGGCAGGAGGTGGGGTGGTGGCTGATCGGGAAGCCCCTCTTCCAGGGGCCTGAGGGTTGGGCCACAAGTCTAGGGCAGTGGCCAAGGGTCCGGGTGTGGGAGACCTGGGAGAGTCTATCAGGGGCTGAGGGACCTGAAGGCTGCCTGAGCAGGGATGGACTGGCCACCTACCCCCTACCCCCTACCCTCAGCTGTGCATCCACAGAAATCTCAGACCCATCTGGGGCCTGACAGATAGCTACCCATAAGGTTGGACCCTGAGCTCCCTGAGTGTGGAGATGGCAGGGTGGGGAATATATTCACTCACTCATTCATTCATTCATTCATTCATTCATTCATTCATTCATGTAGCCACGGAGCCCCTTCTCTGAGTCTGAGACAAACTTGTCCTTCTTGGAGCTGAATTTCTAGAACTCCAGGAAGAACCTTCTCCAAACAAAAAGACCAATAAGACGTCTAGATACACAAGTATTAGAAAATGATCCAATGAAATTGAGAAAGATAAGAACAGATGAGAAGACTTTGGGGTGGTCATGGGGGGACCGCCCACAAGGGGAAACATTCCAAAGGGGCCAAGGAGCCAGCCCCAGAAGGGCTAAAAGGGGGCACCAGGTGAAGGGCACTGCAAGGATCAAGACGCTGAGGTGGGACCAAGGAGGGCGTGTTTGAGGAAGAGAAGGGAGACCAGTGTGGCCAGAGGGAAGGGGTGAAAGGGAAGGGCTGAGCCAGAGGCTGGCAGGGGTCCGACCTGCAGAGATGTGCGCACGAGGACTCTGAGCAGGGTGCAAGTCACAGAGGGTGAAGCCCGCTAGGCTTCTGTGAATAGTAAGGGCAGGAAGGGGACCAGGAAGGCCCCAGGGAGCTGGCTCAGTGGGCTTGTTCCTGGGATCTCTGGGATTCAGGGACTTAGAGAAGCATCACTCATTCTCTTGGTGTTTACTGAGCACCTCCTGTATACAAGAGATGAGCCTGAAGTCAGCAGCTTCCCCCCTCCCTTCTCACACTCTGGCTGGAAGATCCAGACTAACTTCCTTTCTGGCTGGCCCACATCCAATGGGACCCCAGGCCTGTCCATCCTTGCCCCTGAATTCACCCCAGAATGCCTCTCTGTCCCCATCCCCAATAGCCCCTGCTTCAGCAAAGGCCCTGACAGCGAAGGCATGACTGAGCACGGTGCGCCGCTGTCTGGCCCTTCTCCTTTGATGAGTCTCCCCCATCAAATTCCAGTCCACCCACGACCTCAGAAGGTGACCTTATTTGGAAACAGGGTCTTTGCAGATTCCGTTAAATGACGATGCACTCAGACTAGATTTGCGTGGGCCTTAAACCAGTGACCAGGGGTCCTCCTGAGAAAGCCATGCAAAGACGCACACAGACACAGACGCACGGCAGAAGGCCATGTGAAGACAGATGCGAAGATGGAAGTGACAGGGCCAGAAGCCACGGGACAGAAGTGATGGGGCCCCCAGGAAAGGGAAAAGCCAAAAAGAAGATCCTGTCCTAGGGCCTCCAGAGGGAACACAGCCCTGCCCGCCCCGGGATTTCAGGCTCTGGCCTCCAGGACTGGAAAAGAAAGACATTTCTGTTGTTTTGAGGTTGCGGGCCATTATTACATCCTGGAAAGTCACACAGTGGTCACAGACAAGGGCCCCTCACTCGTTGAGCCTCAGTTCTCTCGGCGAGAGCAGGGAGAGGGGCTAGGGAGCTAATCCTCCTCAAATATGCTATGTACACAAGCACTCACTAGATGTTCTTAGTGGTTATTGGCCTGATGAGGGCCTGAACGGTTCAAGTGCCTTCTTAGCTTCTCTGGCTCCAGTCCAGTCTCTGCGAGGCCCCCCAAGAGGGATCTTTCCTTGCTAAAATCTCATCACGTTGCTTCTAATTCCAAGTGCTCCGTGGCTCCCTGTGGCTCTCATGGTGTCCATACAATTAGACCCTCAGCATGACTCCAGATGGACACCACCAAAGGCTTACTTGCCCTTCTAGATGGAGCTCAAAGAGCAACAGCACGTCTTTCAGGACGCTTTCCCAGACTTCCCAGAGCACGACAAATCCTTCCTCCTCATGGTTCCTCAGCACTGGGCAGAAACTTGGCCACACATACTCCCTCCTCCATGCCCACCGAGTTCAGTCCCAGAATCTGACCATAGTTCTCCCTCCCCGACTCTACACAGTCCTGGCCCAGCCAGCTCTACCCAGTTGCCTCCTGGGCTTCCCTCTGGCCTTCTGCCACTTCTACTCCTGCCCCAACAGTCCCCGATCTCCACAGTAGTCAGAGGTACTTTTGAAAATCGTAAATCAGACCACCATATCTCTCCCATGCTCACACATTCTCCATGGCTCCCCACTGCTCTGCAATCCACTCCTTTACCACAGCCTTTATGTGCAGACCCCTCTGTCTTCATCTTCCTCCTCTCTCCCTTGCTCATTCTGTTCCAGTTATAGTAGCCACCTCACTATTCCCCAAACATGGCAGTCTCGTTTCTGCCTCAGGACCCTTGCACGTGCTGTTCCATCTGCCTGGTATGCTGTTCTCCCAGGTCCCACCTGGCTGGCTCCTCCTCCTTCGGGTGCCAGCTCATGGTCACCTCCCTGGAGAGGGCCCTCTGCCCTCATCATTCTCTAACACAACACTGTGCTTTATTTTCCTCCCCGTACATCTTACAAGGGCTGATCTGGGCCGGCCTCAGTCACTGCTGTGTCACCAGCACCCAGCCCAAGGCACACAGTACCTGTTCAGTATTTGCTGACTGATTACATGACCATATATATCTAGAGCTGTTGCCTCCATTCCCCTAACACCCCCTCTGGTGGCTCACTGTGGACCCTAAATGTCACCCAGTGCCTGCAGGCAAAAGAAAGAGCAAAGAAGCTGCTCCCTAAAAGCTGTCTCAGGGAGTAAGACCGCAGAATCTGGAGGCTATAGGGGTGGGGACCTTCCAACCTGGGGCAACACCCCCTCCTGACTGTGTGACATGGAGCAGGTCACCCAGCCTCTCTGAGCGGGTTCCCTACCACCAGTGATTGGAGAAAATGGACAGTCACTCTCTGAGGGCTCTGGAAGTCATAACTGTTTCGCTGTTATATTTTGTTTGTATGATGTCAAAGGTTGGCACTTTTTGCTTAAGTCACCAGTTTTTCTACCCAGCTCCGAGGCCACCTCTACTCCCAAACAACACCCAGATCTGGATTCACTCACCCTGGTATGCAGGGATCTCCCTGATGAGCCACTACCAAAGGGCCTGCTTCCTTTGGTCCTGCTGGATTACCACGAGGCTGGCAGGCGGCTGAGCTGCCTTTCTTCTCCTCTCGACCTGTAAGGACCAGACATGGGGTGTGGGGTAGAGGCAGGGCCCCAGGATGGTGGGGTGCAGATATCCCCCAGGCTACAACAGTAGATCTTTCTTCTGACTAGCTGAAATTCCTCGTACGTTTCAAGGAAACTTAAGATCCGGGGTGCTGTCTGGCCGGTGGGGCCTTGTTTCCAGGCTCATGCCCCTCAATGAGCCCCTGCGGATATCTCTACCCCCTACCAGGCACCCTCCCTGGAAGCCCCACTTCCTTCCACGGGGCACTGCAACTGCAGGCTCTATCTGCCTTTCCCCATACTACTCCCCATCCCCCCCCGGCCCCCCCCCCCCCCCGCTCTCCCCTCCGGGATTCATTCACCACAGGGAGATCTAGGTGGGTGAGGCTTGGTCAGGCTGGTGTGAGGATGCAGGAGACAGGGATCGCTGACTTGACCAGCTGTGTTCTTAGCCACCCCCAAATCCTCACCCAGTCTGTAGCTGCCCTGGGGTCGGCAACGCCCTCAAGGAATTCACTCTGTACTGGGCTGTTGCCAAAGCCCCCGGGTACCCAGGCCCCACGCTGGAGGACGGGGCCAAAGAGGACACAGAAGAGCCCTATGGCAGAGAGGGGTGAGGGAGCTCCACTCCAGAATGGGACTGAAGGAGAAACAGTCTGAAGTGGACGTCCCAGACTATGGGACAGCCTGCCTATTCCAGTCAGAGGGATCTGACTCCCGACCCGGGAGAACAGGGGGACTGACCAAGGTCACCCAGGGGGTCAATGTGTCAGAGCGGAGATTACTGTCAGCTCTGGAAGTACCCCTTGCCCTCCCTCCCCATCTCCTCCTCATCAGCCAGACTACCTTTGAGCTCTAAGGCAGCCTGAGGAGGCCGAGAGAAGCGGGTCTAGGAGGAACAAGAGACCTGGGAAACTGGAGGGAGCCAGGTGAGGGGCTTACCCACTTGGTCCTGTCCCGGCCTCCAGCAGGGTGGAGACACTTGGACAGAGTGTGGATCTCCTCCCTCCGCAGTTCCAGACAGGGCCCTCAAGCCCCACCCGGACTGTTAAGCGCAGAGAGCAGAAGACCCTAGAGAGGACACCACCAGCTGAGTTCTGGGGTTAGTGAGTCCTCCACAAACACAGCTCTGCCTCTGCCCAGCTGGGTGACCTTGGGTAAGTGCTAACCCTCTCTGGCCTCAGCCCCTTTCCCAGTCAACGGTGGGGGAGGAGGGTGGAGCTTGGGGGAGAGAGCCCAGCAAGAGCTCCCTCGCACAGTAGGCTGGCAGGGCGGCGAGTGGGGGTTCCCTTCTGCTCTGCAGTGGGCCGGCGGGGGAATCCCCATCACACTCAGTGGGAGGTGGAAAGGACTGAGGGGCAGGGAACGGGAAGGGAGCAATCGAGCTGGTCCTCCCCTCCTCATTACCCTTCCCCCCTGCAAGCGACGGAGGGCCCCCTAGTCTCCACCTTCACCTCGGTGGGAGGACGTCTCCGCATTTCAAATTCCCGGAGCGGTAGCCCCCTCCTCATAGGGGTATGCAGAGGGCGTCTAGAGTGACTCGGGGCTTAGAGTTGGGCGGGGGTGGGGTGGGGGATGGAAGGGGTTTCCCTCCCTCCGGCATCTCTCCCTTTGAATTCCCGAAGTCGGGGTAAACCCTGACCAAAACGCCCACCAAAGAGAAGGGGAGCGCCGCTGGGACCTCCGCCCTGTAAACCGCCCCCCGCCCCAATGCCCTACTACTGCCTACTCACCGGCCAGAGACGGCCGCCGGCCGCCGGAGCCCCAGCGCCTGGCCCGAGCGCGAAGACAAGTGCACTGCCGGGCAAGGGCGTGCGAGCCGGGAGGGTGTGCGCGCGCCGCTGCAGAGCTGACCCTCTCCCCGCCGACCTGGGCCCCGCCCCGCCTCCCGGGGAGGGGCGCCTACCCGGTGGAGCGGGAGTGGCGAACTGCGGCGGCCACCCGGAGACCCCCTCTCCCAAAGCGCCTCTCCAGAAAGGCGGGAGGGGGGGTGGGGAGGGAGGGAATCCCCCTCCCCGCAGGGGTGTAACAGCCAATCCCAAAGAACGCTCAAAGAGCTGGGAGGACCCTCCGCCGCTCCTGGCCCACGACGTTCAGGTTACAGATGGGGAAACTGAGACCCAGAGATGGGGAGCTCCGGGCCCCGGGCCCAGCGCCCCAGCAGCATAAAAATGCGGCTGCCCGCCTCTCTCTGGGGGTCGCTCTCCGTCGTCCGCGGAAGGAATAGATTCAGGGAGAGAAAGGAAGGCAATTAAGCCCCCAACCTTGAGCGGGCTGTGGGTCCTCGGAGGTCCAGGGGAACCCGGAGGCTTCACGCAGCTGGTGACGTTGCTGGAGCTAGGAGGTCCCGGGGAGGGGTACCCCGGGTGGCCACAAAACAAACCACAGAAAACTTCTCTAATGTTACTGTTGGGCTGTGACGTCCCCCCCTCTCCACACGATTCGGGGACCCCGCTGAAGGTGAACAGCAGTGGCCTGGGCAAGATTGTGAAGGTCACTCTGCCAAATTATAAGAATTCGGCTCCCGGGGTTTGGGTCACTAGGGGATGACGGAGGGGGCGCTGCGCAGGGCTCAGCCCCTCTTGCGACCTTGGCCAGGCTCAGGCCCCTCTCTGAGCCGATTTCTTTCTTGCGACTGGACAGCAGCCACTGCTGGGGTCCCTCCAGTTCTCAGAGGTCTTTGGAGCTGCCGGCTACATTGTGCTGTTCTCCTCCAGCTCCCCCACAGAAGGAGTGGTGCCCTCCCAGACCACCGAATTCTCCCTCGCCGCCCCACCCCCGCTCTCCACCCCGCAGCCCCGCCCGCCCAGTCTCTGAACCCCCACCCACCTTCTGCCTTGGCCTGGGTTGAGGGGGTTTCCTCCGGGAGCCGGGAGGCTTCCGGGAGCCTCCATCCTTTTTGTTGTTGTTGTTGTTCCCCCCCCCCTTTTTTTTCTTCCATTCATTCTAAAAATAGCCCTCCCTCTCCAACCCTTCCCCTCCACCCCCCCGCCGCCCCAAGCGTCTCCTGAAAGGTAATAAATTCCCTGGGTGGGGTCCTGGAGGTCGGAATTCCGCGGCGCAGGCGGGGCTGGAGGATGCACCCCGCAGGGAACGGGGGGGGGGCGGCGATTGGGAGTGCATCCCCCTCCTTCCCATTGTGTGTGAGATGCTCTCAGAAGGCGCCACCAGCGTGACCGTGACCGTGTGTGTAGGAAAAGGGAACAAAGGTGCGGGGGGACCACTAGGGTATGCATTGTGGAGGCTGAGAGAGGGAGGGCTGGGGGAACCGCGGGTACTCCACCAGCAGAGGGGTCTCACCCAATACTCTGTGGAGGTGACTCTCCACCCATGGGTGGAGTCTGAGGTCCCTTCCTTGGTCAGACACAGGGAGGGAGAGTAAAGAACCGTCAGTTACAGGGTAGCTTCATGGAGGGAGGGGGAGACCCCTCCCTTGAACCCAGACAATTGCCCTGCGGTTCCCCCAGACTGCCCCACCCAGTCCTGCTGCTGCTCTTGTCCTGTCTCCCCAGTCCCTTCTCCATGATGCAGCTACAGAATTCCGTCCTCAGCTGTGACCGACCATGTCCCTGTCCACATAACTAGCACCCTCCTCCTTGAATCTAGAGAAGGACTGGATTCTTTTCCTCCGAGTCCTGAGTGGTCTGGCTCCCATTCCCTTTTGTCCCAGTACTAGGGCTCCTTTGTCCCAGTACCAGGGCTATTTCCCTTGACCAGCCACACTCAGCCTCTGGCTTAATTTGTCCAGCCTCAGGGCCTTTGCATCTGCTGTTCCTTCTGCCAGGATCACCCTTCCCTCATCCCCCATTATCTTTCAGAGCCTGGTCTGAGGTCACCTCCTGCTCTGGGCACACCCCTCGAGTTTAAGATCTGATCTGCCATTCCTGGTGTGCTGTTACTTCCTCACCTTCTGCCTCCCCCAGGGAATGCGCCCCCCAGCCCCACCAATTTAGGGCTGGATGATGAGAAGAGGGGACTCTGACCCAGCACCACTCCCAGCTGGGAGCTACCTAGCTCCAAACAGATGGCACCACTGCCCCACTAATCACGCTGGAAAGCACCCCTAGGACATGACACAAAAGATCCAGCGCCTGCTTCTGCAGGGGCATCATCTTCCACAGTGAAACTAAAAACACAGCTGCCCAGATGTTGCCTTCCCCCATCCTGGGGATGGCTTAGCCCGTTAAGAGAATAACATGCCTGGAGAAAAATGGCCCACAGGGACCGAGTTACAGGCCTGTTGAGGAGTGTCTGTTCAGATAGCAAATACATATGAAGAACAAAGATGAGAACTGCCAGGAGGGGGAGGGACTGGGGGCAGCCCTGGGCATGGGGGGTGACCTTTCCTTTGTTATTAGCTTTTCCATCATGTTTTCTTATACTTTTTGAAACCAAAGGGGAGGATAAAAGGAAAATCGCTCAATTGGGAGGGTAGAAAGCTCAGAGAGGGTAGTGGCCCCATGGGACAGAATGCAGCTGTGTTAAGAAATCAAACACCCATCCCCCAATACTTGCCTCCATAAATTTACCCTGAAATGTGTGAGCACCTACTATAAATTTATATGCCCACCCAAAGAGTGAGAGTGAGTTAGGAGGGGTGGGGATTCCTGAGTGCTGAGTATAAAGCCTTGGGGGCTCTGGGAAAAGGTGAGGCTGGGATGAGGAAGAACACCAAGTCTAAGGGCCAGGCCCACAGCCAGGGGTTTCAGAGGCTTATGGGGGTTGAGGGAGAGAGAAAGCTCCGGAAGCTGGGTGACTGCCTTTTCTTTGCACATTTCACTGTCAGGCCAGGACTTGACCTCAGGCTGGTGTTCAACATCAGAAGGGCGGGAGATGGCCCGGGGAAGTGGGGAAACGCATTACGCAGGGATATGGGGAACCCGGGGAGGGAAGAGACAAAGGCATCACCTGAGAGCTTTCAGAAAGCCTCAAAGGACAGGCGGGGGGGGGGGGGGGGGGGGGGGAGTGGCATCAAGGAGGTGCCCAAGCAAGATTAGATAGGTCTGCCAAATAAAATACAGGACACGGAATGGGACATACTTATAAAAATAAAAATAATTCGTTGTTTATATGAAAGTCAAGTTTAACTAGGTAACCTGTAGTTTTCTTTTCTAAATCTGCAAACGCTAGGCCCAGTTCTTCTGGCCAAGCAAAACTGGGGTTTGCTGGGGGCAAGAGGAGGAGAGGCCCTACTGGTGTCCATCCTCTCCCCTCATCTCCCACGCCGTCCCCCCACGTGTTCCCTTCCTAGGCTTTTCTTTGTCCCCCACACTTTGTCCATGTCCCTTAACTGCTCAAGTTTCCCCCCTCCAATCCTGTCTTCCTTTGTTGCCCCCTTCTCCCACACTCTCCCTCATTACCCTATTCGCCGACTCCTCCTCCGTTTACACCCCTCTCCCCATCTTCCGCAGCCCTTCGCTTTTCCCCCACCTTCTCTGGTACCCACCCCTCCTCCACGTCCCTTCACCATCCTCCCTTCCTCCAAAGGCCCTCTCTCCGCGATAACCTCCTTCCCGGACACCCTCCTCTCTTCTCCTCTCCTCTGCGAACCGCCTACCCTCCCCACCGCGGGTCCCCGGGGCGCACGAGGGGGAACCCCGGCCACCCGCACCGAGCTCCACGCAGGCGCAGAGCCGCCCGGCTTCCCTGAGGCCGCCGTCCCCCTCGCTGCTGCCCGCGCGCGCCGTTGCCAAGGCGACGGCTAGGGCCGGAGCGGGAACCTCGGGAAGACCCCGTTCTCTCTCCCTCCCCCGCCACCTCCTCAGCAAACCCCACTCTGGTTTAAGCCGGTTTCCCCACCCCGCCCCCAGTGCGCACTGCGGAGTGAGAGGATTCCCTTGCCCACAGGGCGGGGGTCGGGCAGCGATCGACGCATGCGCGCCGGGCGAGGCTTTCCCTTCCCGCCTGGCGCTCGACGGGAAAGCCCTAGTGCGTGAAACGAGCACCCCCGCGCAGGCGCAGTGTGCGCCCGGCGTTCCCAAGGCCCCGCCCGGTCGTCCCGGCAACGCGCGCGGGGAGGGCTGGGAGAGCACGGAACTCCTGTCTCACGCCCCCTCCCGCTCACTGCAGCGGAGCCGGGGATTCCCTGCCGCCCGCGCGCAAGCGCGGGCCTGGGATTCCGCGAGGGCGGGGCAGAGAAAGAGGGGCTTTTCCGTGAAAGGGAACAAAGGTTCTTACTATAGTCCTTTTGTTACAAAGGCGGTCCTCTCAGCTCCTGTCCTGAGCTTTTTCTCCTCTATGGTCCACCGGCCTTCCCTTTGCAGGTCCCCAGGTGAGCTTGCCACACGCAGCTCTGATGCCCTTCCTACTTTGCTTACACACCCGCCATCGCCCCAGAGTGAATTCCCATTCCTCAGCCTGGCGGCGGAGGCCCTGCACGCCCAGCTGACACCTTCCTTCTGGTTAATCACTGTCAGTCTCCAGCTCTCCCCAGTTCCTGGCCACAAAGACCTCGACGTGGCCATGCAGGAGGCTCCTTTGCCAAGCCTTTCTTCGGGATATGTGTTTCCCAGGCACCATCTCATTGATTCTCCAGATAGCCTGAGGTTAGATACTGTTTCAGTCCCACTTAATTGAAGAGGACACTGAGGCTTAGACCCGTTAAGGCCCTGGCCTAAGACCCCAGAAGTAGAAGGAAGAAGCCTTTATTTGTAGGGAGACATCTGGGCTCCTCCACCCTTTATTCAGCCTCAACCCCCAATCCAGATCCCCCTGCTGCCCCGGCTGGCTCCCCCGCAGCCCTGGGGCTTTCTTGGTTATGTGAAATAGGCAGGTGACTTAGTTTTCCCATCTGTAAGGGGATAAATAGCTCATGGGGCTGTCCCTACAGTTCAGTGAAAACATTACCATATGCCAAGCCAGGGCTCAGCATCCAGGGGATGGTTCTCACGGCTGGTCTAGTCCCTGTTCAGTGGTCATCATCCCCCTCTTGATGCCCCCCCCCATGTTTCTTGGTGGCCTTCTGCCTCACTTCCCTAACCCCCCGAGTTTTCTGGGGGTACTTCCTGGATTTCTCACATGCCTTCCGGTTGTTGTCTTAGTTGGCTCCAGGACCTCCAAACTAAGCCTGTGTTCCAAATATATTGGTTAGTTTTATGCCAACTACCACTGTTTCAGGCAACTTCCATTCTGCATTTTAGCTGAATCCAATTATTAATGGCACCCCTACCTTGAATAGGGGAGTTGTGATCTCTAGGCCTTTGTACAGGTGGTTCCTTCAGCCCTTCCTGTCCCTGTATGTGTAGAGAATTCTTGTGCATCCTTCAAGGCCCACTCTCGATGAAACTGTCATGGTCCCCTCTGGCCCAGTCCTGACACCACACAGTTGGGGGGAATGGGGACCATAGGCCACAAGGGCAGCTTTGTGCGAGCAGAGAGGGTATTGCTTGGGTGGGAGCCATAGCAGTGACCTGGTAAATACTTATAGACTCTCAAAGCTGTGGGCCCATCTGGAGCTGCCCTCCCTTTCTGCCAACTCAGTTCGAGAAACTCAGTACCAGGTGCAGATCTCACCCAGCCCTTCCCAAAACATGGGGCCTCTGATGGGACACTTATTCCTACCCAGATCCACCTGTGTGCTCTATCCTCCAG
This sequence comes from Spilogale gracilis, assembly GCA_004023965.1. Taxonomy (NCBI): domain Eukaryota; kingdom Metazoa; phylum Chordata; class Mammalia; order Carnivora; family Mephitidae; genus Spilogale; species Spilogale gracilis. The sequence continues at coordinate 13,166 of PITA01013563.1, read as the reverse complement.
GCCCTTGCCTGCCTATACGATGGAATATGACTCATCTCCCACTCAGGACTGCTCTGAAGAAATCCTCCACTGGGAAACCTGCCCAGGACTTGACCCAGATGCTTCCCATATTGGACTCACACCACAGCAGCCAGCATTTCCTGACCCCCAAACACAGTATGCAACCTGACTGCTGACTCTGAACCAGAATCTCAGGATGCTAACTCCATCACCTCCAGCCTGCCTCTTGTCCTGCCCTGAAGTGCTCTGTGACCCGGAGCCAGCAACTCAACCTCGCGGAGCAGTCCTCCTCCGAGCAAGGCTTCCGGGGGTGGTGGTACAGGCCCCTTCATGGACAAGTGGCCCAGCCAGGTGAGAATGCCGTTAAAAGCCAGGCACAGGTCTCAGTGGGCTTGCTGCCACAGGAGGGCAGGTGGGGGCCCTGATCTTCTCTGGTTGTCAGCCCTGCATTGCAGCCCTCCTCTCCCCACCACCAACCTGCCGCCCATAGAGACTCCTAGTGCACACTCTGCCTCACCGACTGCCTTTATTGGGCACATTCCCAGGGCTCCGCCAGGCAGGAAGGGTGGTGGGCGTCACTCCAAGCAGGGACTCCCCAGTGGGAGGCATGAGCTATGATGCCACATAGCCCCCAGGACACTCGCCTCAGCCCCGGACCTCTGTAACCCACGCAGCTGACCCAGCAGCAGGGCGTGTGACGTCACGACCCTGACCGCCTATAGGGTGTCTCCCAGAGTTCTGGGCTCACTTGGGGGCATTGAAGGGCACAGCCCGCTGGTTCATGGGGTTGTCTGGCGACCGCAGCCACTCCTTCTTAAGCAGCTGCTTCAGCTGCGACAGCCGCATGTTGGGGTTTTCTTGCTTGAGCCGTGGCAGCTGCGCCTCCTCGAAGGCAGTGAAAGCCGCCCGCATGCGGCGCTCCGGGTGCCGGTCCGCAGCCTCCTCTGTCACGCTAGGAGAGGATGCTGGCGTTAGGGGGAGGGCCTGGGGGGGGCGGCCTCGCCCCCCCCACACGTAGCCCCGCCCCGTGTCCAGGTCCCGCCCGCTACCTGAGCACAGCAATGGCATCCTCAATGGTGCGTGCTTCCACGGTGCCCTCCTCCAGCACACGGCGGTTCACATTCTCCTCCAGCGGCACCTCCAAGTGGCTCTTGGCTTTCTCGACTGGGGGTGGGAGGCAGCCAGGTGACAGACATACATAGAGACAGAGAAATAAGCAGGGATGCAGAGCTCCAGAGAGATGACTGAGATACAGTAGGGGAAGAGAGGGCCACGAAGGATGGGGGAGCCCTCTGGCCCTCCCAGACCCCCTGCTTAGGGCACGCTGCCCTCTTAAGGTCCCTGCAACTGGGCACACAGGTGGTGCCCCACTCATGGCTGCTGTCTCAACCTCAAGGCACCCCATTAATGCCCTGGTCACCCCACAGGGCACAAGACAATGTCGGGTGCAGAGCAAGTAAATAGACGTGTGTGTGCGCGCGCACGTGCGCGCACCCACGCTCCCCATGCTCCAAGCCAGGCCTGCCAGGCTGCTGTCCACCTGTGCTTCACCACAGAGCCCTCGAAGCTTCTCTGGGGCTAATGAAGGGGCTCTAGACTCAGCCAGCTTCAGCCGTGCAGCTGGTCCTTTACTGTGTTTTACTGGGTAAAAAGGCAGCTCCAGAGTGGGCTGCAGCCCCACCTGGGTCCGAGGCTTCTTTTTGCTGGTGGTCTCGGCGGAGTGTCTCCTCAATCTGGGCCCTGGTGACCTTGCTGGGCGCAGATACACGGGGGGCCTTGCCACCCTTGAGCTTGGAGTCCTCCTCCTCCAGCAGGCGCTGCGTCTCCTTCTTGCGCTCCAGCTGCTCCAGGCGCCTCTTCTCCTTCTCCTCCTGGGGGGAAGGGGTGATCAGGAGTCGACCCCCCCACTGGCACAGGTAGACCGAGGCTCTGCTGTGGGCTAGACCCTGTGCTATGCACAGGGGACACAGCTGGGGTACCACAGGACTACCTGAGGGCTCCCAGACTACCTGAATATGGGAACAACAGGGAACCCTGGCCACGGCAAGTGGGTGGGTGGGTGGCTCTTGAAGGAAAAGTGACATCTGGGCCAGAGGAGCTAGCCAGGAGGCCAGCTGGAGGACAAGAAAGTCCTTAGTGGTGGGAATGCAGGTGCACAGACCCTGCAGGAACCTCCTAGAGGCTGGTGTAGCCGGAGGAGGGAGGGGAAAATGTGGGAGGAGAGGTGGGAGGGGTTTATACTGGATTCTGAAGGCAACAGGATCCAGGGAGGGTCTGAACACATTTGTTGGCCGGAGCAGGGGTTCTGCTCTTAGGGGCAGTGTCCCCAGCCAAGTGTCACAAGGGACTGGTCCCACCTTTGCTTCCCAGGGAGACCCTGATGTCATCTGGCCTGTAGGATTTGCCCTTGGCTGCTGCCCCTCCACCACTCTAGGAGGCAGAACCATGTTCTGGTTCATTTATAGTGCAGGGCAGCCATAGGCTTGGAACATTCTGCCACCACCCACCCACACCCCCACAGGGCCCTGCAGCCCAGGCACCCCCACTTGCCTACCCTCTGCCTACAACTCTGACATCTGATTTCCCTGCCTCAAGGATGGTCCCCACTCCTTCAGTGCCCTCGTGGCACTCCTATAGTGGGACTAAGTGTCTCAGAAGATGATTCCATGTGCCCAAGGATACCCCATGGGCCTCTGACCTCTACCCTGCCTGCCCAGTAGGAAAGTGAGGGGAGAGGTTAAAGGTTAAGGGCTCCCTTGGGGCTGCCTGGGTGACTCAGTCAGTTAAGAGTCTGCCTTTGGCTTGGGTCATGATCCCAGCCCCACATTGGGCTCCCTGCTCAGCGGAGAACGTGCTTCTCCCTCTGCCCACCGCTCCCTCTGCTTCTGCTCTCTCTCTGTCAAATAAATAAAATCTAAAAAAAAAAAAAAAAGAGGAGGGGCTCCCACACCTGTGTTCAGGCACCTCAGGCAGTGCTCTGATCCTCAGTTTAATCATCAATCAGTGGTACCATCCTCCCAAGGCCCCGAGCCCCACATGGTGCTCATACACAGCCTGTGTTCATTCAGCCCTGCCTTGGCCTTGGACCTGGCTGCTCTCTTCTCCTGGTGCACCAATGCAGCCTCCTTCCCTGGCTAACTCTGGCTCCTCCTGAGCTCCTGCCTCCCTATGGATTTTCCCCATGTTCCATAAATCCCTGTCTCTCGTCTTCTGACTATCTGGTTTGTCCTGGAGGCAGGCCCTGGCCTGGGTTTTCAACAGCTGCCTTCTGGCCCCAGGCCCAGTACCCAGTAGATGCTTAGTATAAGTATGCTGAATGAACGCATGAATTACCCAAGCTCCAATAGCTCAGGAAAGACATGCGGCTTGTAGCCATCCATCTCTAGGGACATGGGAGTAAGAAGGGAATAAGCATTTATACTCTGACATTCAGCAAAATTTTTTGAAAAAGTCACTTGCAGTTTTTAAAAAAGAGCAATTAGCAGTTGGCATTATCTGGTATGGGAGGTGGTAAGTCAGCTTCGCAGAATATCCCAGAGCCGTAAGAAATGAGTCTCCTAAATAACTGACATGGAACCCAGATGGTCAGGTGCTCACCACCGAGTTGCTTAATATGGAATAAGTAGAAATGAAACGCTGACTTCTAGGTGGGGCAATGAATTACAGCCCTGTCCATGGCTGATGCCTGAGGACCGGGAGAAAAATGGCAGTGGGACCGTATTTAGCTCAGGACATAGGCTTCAGGGTAAGACACTGGGTGAGGAAGGTGTTCGGTGTCATGTGGGGGAGGATGTGTGTTAGTTTTTAGGGTTTTGGGGTGAGCATGAATTTGCTTTTTTCTTTTAAATATTTTACTTTTTTCCTTTTTGCTTGTTGTTGTTGTTTAAAGTATGCTCAACATGGGGCTTGAACTTGCGACCCTGAGATCAAGACCTGAAATGAGATCAAGAATCAGAGGTTTTAAAGACTTTATTTTAGGGGCACCTGGGTGACTCAGTCAGTTAAGCATCTGCCTTTGGCTCAGGTCATAATCCCAGGGTCCTGCAATCTAGCCCCACATTGGGCTCCCTGCTCAGCAGGGAATCTGCCTCTCCCTCTCCTGCTCTGCCTGTTTGGGCTCTCTCTCTAATAAATAAATAAAATCTTAAAAAAAAAAAAAAAGAAAAGAAAAAGATTTTCTTTTAGGGGAGCCTGGGTGGCTCAGTCAGTTAAACGTCTGTCTTTGGTTCAGATCATGATCCCCAGGTCCTAGGATCGAGCCCCATGTCAGGTTCCCCGCTCAGCTTCTCCCTCTCCCACTCCCCCTGCTTGTGCTTTTTTCTGTCAAATAAATAAATTTTACTTCTTTTATATAAATTTTACTTATCAGATTGAGGGGGTGCATGTGTGTGCATAAGCAGGGGGAGGGGACAGAGGGAGAAACAGACTCCCCACTGAGCAGTGAGCCTGACCTCTTCAGCTTTTCTCTCTGCTCTTTGGCTCTAATGGCTCTTTGGCGGACAGTGGTTTTGTTTTGTTTTGTTTTTTGGGGGGTCTTCAACTTTCCTAAGTTGTAAAATACTGATAGTCAAAAAGAAAATTTAAAGACTTCCATGGACCCATGGGGAAGGAACCAGTAACCAATGTCCAACTAAAAACAAGGCAGGATGCAGTCCCGCACAGGGAAGCGATGGGGAAAACTCACAAAAACACCCAGGTGCACAAGGAATCGGGCAAGCAGGGATGGCAAGTCGCCCCTGCTATTTTCTGCCACTGTTACCAGTCTGGGCAAAACCCTCCGACCAGCCCAGGGGACCGGGAGCAACAGCTAGAAATGGGTCTCTGGCGCCACCTACTGGACCCAGCAAGTCAGTACCAGCCATGATCCACTCCCCAGAAACCAAGTAGGTATCCACAGTGTGTGTGACATTGGGGCCCATCAGGGAACAGAAAGCCACACCTGTACTCTTCTGTGTTTTTATACACACCTGGAAGAGCCGGCGAGCCCTGGGGCCAGTAGGGGTGGATACGGGAGACCTATTACAGCAGTTCTTGGCAATGCTGACGTTGGGCTGGCTCATTATTTACTATGGAGCCATCTGGGACCATGAGGATGCTGAGCAGCATGCCTGCCCCCCATCCGCCAGATGCCAGCAGCACCTTCCACCCACTGGTTGTGACCATCCAAATGTCTCCAGATGTGCCAAGTGTCCACTGAGTGCAGACTCACTCCACGGTGAGAAGTGCCAGGCTAGCCCAACCCTAACATTACATGAAGGAGAAAGTAAGCCCACAAAGGGTACTGGCTGCCTTGCCATTCCCTAAACATGCCAAGTCCTGGCCATCCCAGGGCCTTTGCACGAGCCTCTCCTCCACCTCCCTCCTCACCCTTCAAGTCAAAGCCCCAGGAGCCTCCTGCCACCTCCTACCACATTTCCCTGTTGACTGCCCACCTTAGCCACAGATGCGGGAACCTAGTAGCTACCCACCTTGCGCTGTTCCTTCCTCATGACGTGTTTGTCCTCATCCTTCCAGTAGGCATCCTCCAGCTCCTTCTGCTTCCTGGCATCAGCTGCTGCCTTGGCCTCAGCCCTCCGTGCCCGGGCCGCTGCCGACTTGGTGTTCTCACCCTGGAACTTCTTGGGCATCCCTCAGCAGGCTGCAAGAGGAGGACAGGGAACAGTGAGCAGGGGGCACCCACCCTTGGTTCTCCCAGACGCACACCTGCAGTCAGGATCCCCTTGGAGTCTCAATGGCCTTATCTACAGAATGAGGGCTTCAGACTTCATGATCTCTTTTTTCTTTTTCTTTTTTTTAAGATTTATTTATTTATTTGAGAGAGGAAGAGAGAGAGAGCATGAGAGGGCAGAAGGTCAGAAGGAGAAGCAGACTCCGCACGGAGCTGTGAGCCTAATGTGGGACTGGATCCCAGAGACCCGGGATCGAGTCCCACATTGGGCTCCCTGCTCCGCGGGAGGCCTGCTTCTCCCTCTCTCACTCCCCCTGCTTGTGTTCCCTCTCTGGCTGTGTTTCTCTCTGTCAAATAAATAAAATCTTTAAAAAAAATTTTATTTATTGGGGTGCCTGGGTGTCTCAGTTGGTTAAGCGACTGCGTTCGGCTCAGCTCATGATCCCGGAGACCCGGGATCGAGCCCCACATCAGGCTTCCTGCTCGGCGGGAAGCCTGCTTCTCCCTCTCACCGCCCCCTGCCCCCCCCCCCCCCCCGCTTGTGTTCCCTCTCTGGCTGTGTTTCTCTCTGTCAAATAAATAAAATCTTTTTTAAAAATTTATTTATTTGACTGAGAGAAACACAGCTAGAGAGGAAACACAAGCAGGGGGAGTGAGAGAGGGAGGAACAGGCTTCCTGTTGATGCCGGGCTCGATCCTGGGAATCCAGGATCATGACCTGAGCTGAAGGCAGATGCTTAACAACTGAACCACTCAGGCACCCCAAAATGAACCCCCCTTTTTTAAAGATTTTATTTATTTGACAGAGAGAAACATAGCTAGAGAGGGAACACAAGCAGGGGGAGTGAGAGAGGGAGAAGCAGGCTTCCCGCTGAGCAGGACACCCGACGTGGGGCTCGATCCCAGGTCTCCGGGATCATGACCTGAGCCGAAGGCAGTTGCTTAACCAACTGAGCCACCCAGGCGCCACCCAAAATGAACCCATTTAAAGTGTACAATGTGGTGGCATTTAGAACATTCACAATGTTGTGCAACCATAACCTCCATCTAGTTCCAGAATATTCCCATTCCCCAAAAAAGAAGCCCCACACCCGCAAGTCGTCATTCCCTCCCCCTTCACCAGACAACCACTCAACTGCTTTCTAAGGATTTGCCTCTTCTGGACGTTTCATCTACGTGGAATCTCTTTCACTCAGTGTGATACTTTCAAGGTTCATCTGGGTTTTTCAGCATGGCAGAGCGTCATTCCTTTTTATGGTTGAGGAACACTCCGCTGTATAAATTGTCCACATTTTGTTTATCCATCCAGCACTGATGGACATCTGGCTTGTTTCCATTCTTTGGCTTTTAGAGTCATGCTTCTGGGGCCCCCTAGGGGCCAGTCTGTTTGCGGCCCCTCCAATGCTGCCACTTATGAGGACTCAGTGCCCAGGTCCGAGCCCTGAGGCCACGTCCTCCTCCCCGCAGGTAAGTGGCTTCTCACCCTGGGCTTGCACAGTGGGCAGTCTCTAACAACTGGAAAGCTGCTGTGCAGCAGGGCCCTGGTCCACGCGCGCCCCACGCTGGGTGCTCGGGAAGTGCTGCACACAAATGGCACATGCCAGTCTCCCTCCACCACCCTTCAGATGGACCAACTCAACAGAATGCCTCCGAAGCTTTAAATGTGGGGACTGCCCTTGTTCTCATTCTGAGCTGGAGGAGTCAAGGTGCCTAGCCAGGTCGCCTAGTGCTGAGTCTAGGATCTCATCTCCAAAGCCTGCTCTCCAGGTGAGGAAGGGAAGGCTGTGTGGCCTAGGCACATGCCTTCAGCTTTCTGAGTCTCAGTTTTACTCATCTGGGAAATGGGCTGATGTCCTGGGTTGTTTGTTCCCCCTGAACATCTCCAGCTCAGTCCCCTTAGAGAAATATGCCCAGCATCAAAGAATGAAGGAAAGAGAATAACAGGGCCACTCTGACTCAGGACCATCAGGCCACCCTGTTCCAGCCTCCCAGCTGTGTGACTTGGGGAGCTGAGGGCTCCCACCTCACAATCTCACTGGAAACTCTTAACATCAGCTCCCGTTTGCACAGCTGTGCACACTGGGCTCAGTGCTTTCTACACAGTTTCTGAGTGAATTCTCCCAGTGCTGGTGTGTGGCAGCAAAGTTGAGACCCGAAGGATGGGTCAGAGGCAGCCCTGTGAGGGTGAAAGGATGAGACTTCTGGGCAGAAGGCATAGGATATGCAAAGACCCTGTGGCAGACTCTCAATCCCAACTCTGCTCCAAACCGCTGCCCCACCCCAGGGTCCAGGCTGGCCCTTGGGGGAATATTAGTGCAGATCAGGATTCTGAGACCGCTGGGGCCCCTCACTTAACATCAAGGGGTGGCCCCTTGGCCAGGCGGCCCAGGTTGAGACTGAGAGAGCCCCATGGGGCAGAGCAGGGCAAAGTGGGGGAGATCAGCGACCCAGAAGACTTGGGGTTGAATCCGGGCTCTGCAATCCCAGCAGAAGTGCTCCCCTGAGCTGAGACACAGGGTGGAAGCCAGTCCCTCCCTGCACAGCAGCTGCCACAGGGGTATTGCCAGCCCGATCCTGCACTTCCCCCAGCTGCTCCGTGGCCCCTAAATCAAGCATTCATTACTGAGTGTCTGTAATGTACCCGACAGAACACCGCCACCTTGGATTCCCCAGGGGAGTGCCAAGAACTAGGAGTCACTGTCTAAGTTACAGATTAGCAAACTCCCCTCCCTGCGTGGCAGCCACACCAGCCTCCCTACCGTTTTTCAAACATCCCAAGCAGGTCCTCACCTCAGGGCCTTTGCACTTGCTGTGCCTGCCTCCCCTAGCTGCTCTGCTCTCCTCTTTTTACCCAGTTAACTCCTATTTATTTTTTTTAAAAGATTTTATTTATTTATTTATTTATTTATTTATTTATTTGACAGAGAGATCACAAGTAGGCAGAGAGGCAGGCAGAGAGAGGCAGGAAAGCAGTCCTCCTGCTGAGCAGAGAGCCCAATGCGGGCCTCGATCCCAGGACCCTGAGACCATGACCTGAGCGGAAGGCAGAGGCTTAACCCACTGAGCCACCCAGATGCCCAGTTAACTCCTAAATTCCAGGGCCTCGCTTAGGTGTTGCTACCTCCAGGAAGCCCTCCCTGAGACACCCTCTCTCAGACCACAAACGTCTCTCTGAGGCACCTGTTTGGGTTGCTATTTTATGTTCATTTATGTGATCATCTGACAAATGGCCATCTTTCTCAGCAGGCTGGGAGCTCTGTGAGGGCAAGGACTACCGTGGTCACTGCTGTGTCCCCAATGCCTGGTACACCAGGGCCTCAATAAATGTTCTGAGCAAATGAATGAACAAGCGTCTACTTCCAGAGTTCCCTCAATATTTACTTCACACCTGGGTTGTGTCAGAGCTTAGTTTCTCACTGTTCTTCCCACTCACCTCCCTCTCCAGCCTCTGAGCCTTTGCTCTTGCTGTTCCCTCACCCGATATACCCTCCACCACTCCCTCCTCCTGTGAAAATCCTGCCCACTCACAGGGACTCTGCCCCAGCATCCTCTCTTCCCATGGCCCGCTGCTCAAGGCCCCCAACTCCAGCCCAAAGCCTGATGGGACAATTTTGATCCTCTCTTCAGGCCGGGACGAAATGCTGATGTTCCCTCAATATTAATACATTGAAGCCATACCCCTCAGTGCGGCTGTCTTTGGAGACAGGGCCAGTAAGGAGGTGACAGCAATTAAGTGAAGTTGTAAGGGCGGGGCGCTAATGGAATGTGGTTGGTGTTCCTCTAAGAGCAAAAGACACCAAAGCTTGCTCTCTCTGCCAAGTCAGGAAGACTGCCTGCACCAGGAACCAAACTGACTGGCACTTTGATCTTAGACTTCCTAGCCTCCAGAACCGTGAGCAAATACATTTCTGTTGTTTAAGCCACCCAGTCCATGGTATTTTTTTAAATGGCAGCTTGAGCTGTCTAATTCAAACGGCTTTTCTTCTGTGTGTGGTAAATACTTACACACACTTCTGTCACGCAGTAAACATGCACTGAGCACCTAGTATGTGTGGGACGCTAGGGAAAAGAGGCAGGACTGATGTGGCTGCCAGGCTGGCTGGGAGATAGACGATAAGGGTGACAATTTGCCAAGACAACTGTGAAGGGCGCTGGGGAAGCCTAGAGGGGATTTGTGACCCAGCCTGGGGGCTAAGGGGTGTCAAAAGGCTTCCTGAAGGAGATATCTAAGAAAAGGCCTAAAAATGTGAGAAGCTCCGAGCCAGCAGGAGTGTGGGGGAGGCAGGCTGGGAGGCGGGGATCTGTATTCCACCGTGATGAGAATACGCCGACCGCGTTAGAACCTGGAAACGCACATCCGCGCTTAAGAGCCCTGGGGTTGGTGAGAAGGTGAAGTGGAGGAGTGAGATAAGTAGGGAGCTCTGGCAGGGATCCGGGAAATGCCTCTGGATGGGCAGGGGGGTGCCTTTAGGAGGGAATCAAGACCCACGCGGTTGACTGTATGTAAAAGTGAGAGAATAGAAGATGGAACTTCAACACAGTCCCTTCCCAGAAGCCCTCCCGCTACCCCTTCTGAGCTCTCCCTGCCTGTCGCCCCAATCTCGAGTCCTGACCGCACTGCAAGAGGCTGGGGGCGTCCGTACCCCAAGCCTGGAAGGTGCTCTGAGGCAGGACTGGAGCTGGCTGGCTTCAAGCAGGGCGCAATTCCTCCGGGTCTCAGTCGCCCGCTCTGGGAAATGGGCACAGCCCCCGCTTCCCCCCCGCCGAGAGAGCCCTCCGGTCTGGGCACCAGAAGTGCCCGGGTCTCTGAGCACCCCGCCTTCAGCCCTCTGTGGCGGGGGGTTGCTCTCCCGCTTGGCCGGCCCGCCGGGCCCACCCGCACCCCGGCCCCCCCCCCCGCACCCGGGCTCCGCCCGCGCCGCAGCCGTCCTACCTCCTTCCCCCAGCGCCGGCCCGGTCGCGAATCTGTGACGCCACCGCGGGGCTTGCGCGCCGAGCTCCCGGAGGCGCGTGCTGATTACGTCGCGGAGCTGCCGCCCTCTTGGTAAGGGCAATGCCGCCCGGGCTTCCAACCCAAGCCGAGGTTATCAGCCATTCCTTTTCCTCTTCGAGAAGAGGATATTTCATAAGGCTCCACACCCTTCTCTCGCTTCAGATATTGCCGAACCATGAGGAGAGGGTAAAAACTACAATCGAAAATATCGCCTTTACTAAGATGGCCAGTGCCCGGATGAAATATGGCCGCTTCCACTTCACACGTGGTCTGGCTGCGTCAGGCCGGGGTTGCCCGGCCACCAGGGCGCGCCAAAGCCCGCGGTCCGCGCGTGGTCCCCCGATGGGCCACGCCCAGAGGAGTCTTCCCAAGCCTTTAGGGTCGCTTTGCGCTTTGAAGGCGCTCTGCTAGTCTACACTCTCTGCCTCCCAACCTGCGAAGCTGGGGAGGGAGAGGGCAGGAGAAAAGGGCGGAGAAATTCACACACTCCACCCAGTTCAGGTGGGAAAACTGGCTCAGCCTGGGAACTGAACTCAGCCAAAATGTAACCAACCGCAAAAAGCTCAGATTCCTGGCCAGTCCCTCCTGAATCGCTCCATTCTCACCCACTCCCTCCAAACACACGTTGCTTATTTTATTCTGCAATTAGGTTGGGGTGGGCGCAAACTGTCGGAGGCACCTATACTTAAGTTTTTTCATTTACTGAGTAGGCTTGGTGTCTTCATCTGTAAAAATGATACTACTAGGGGTCTCAAGGTGGTTACACCGGATCTGGCTGTGGGGAAGAAACAGGTTTTAGATCTAGGGGCACTTCAGGCAGGATGAGTTGACCACAGAGTCACTCTCCAAAAGGCAACCCCAGGGACGCTGCTGGGACCTCCCTGCTCTAAAGCCTAGTGGGTTCCCACTGTCCTGCAAGAGTCTTTATAACTCCCCATCTCATCCCTCTCCTCTTCCCCATTCGCCCTCAGTTCTAGCCACACCAGGCTGCTTTCTCCAAATTACCATGCAGGGTCTACGGGTGTTGTTCCCTCCGCCCCCAACTTTTCCAATAGCCAGCTCCTTCACTTCCTTCAGGCCTTAACCCAAATATTCCTTCCTGAGAAAGACCTCCCTGACTGTCGCAACCGGTTGATGCTCCATCTCCAGATTTTTTTCTTTCTGCATTTCTATCATAGTAGCAACTTGCTTTATTCATTTGTTGACCTGTTTGTTTTCTGCTTCTCCCTTGTCTGTGATGTCTGGAGGCTGAAACCTCTGTAGCTGGAATGGTATTTATCATCAAGAAGAAGAGGTTAGGGGCACCTGGGTGGCTCAGTCCTTAAGCATCTGCTTTTGGCTCAGGTCATGATCCCGGAGACCCCAGATTGAGCCCTGCATTGGGTTCTCTGCTCTGGGGGAAGCCTGCTTTTCCCTCTTTCGCTTCCCCTGCTTGCGTTCCCTCTCTTGCTGTGTTTCTATCAAATAAATAAATAAATAAATAAATAAATAAATAAATAAATAAATAAATAAAAAAAATCTTTAATAAAGGGGGGTGGTGCCTGGGTGGCTCAGTGGGTTAAAGCCTCTGCCTTCAGCTCAGCTCATGATCTCAGAGTTCAGAGATGGACGCCCGCATTGGGCTCTCTGCTAGGTGGGGAGCCTGTTTCCTCCACTCTCTCTGCCTGCCTCTCTGCCTACTTGTGATCTCTCTCTGTCAAATAAATAAATAAAATCTTTTTAAAAAAAGAAGAAGAATAAGAAGAAGAGGTTCAGGATACAACTGACCCTTAAACAACTCAGAGTTTAGGAGTATCAACCACCACTCAGTCAAAAATTTGCCTATAACTTCTGACTCCCCAGAAACTTAACTACTAATATTCTTTTGTTGACCTGAAGCATTACCAATGACAATCAATTAACACGTATGTTGCATGTTATATGTATTACATAATGTATTCTTACAATAAAGTAAGCTAGAGAAAAAAAATGTTATTAAGAAAATCATAAGGTAGGGGTGCCTGGGTGCCTCAGTCGTGAAGTGTCTGCCTTCAACTCAGGTCGTGATCCCAGGGTCCTGGGATGGAGTCATGCATCAGGCTTCTTGCTCAGCAGGGAGCCTGCTTCTCCCTTTCCCTGCTGTTCCCCCTGCCTGTGTTCTCTCTCTCTGACAAATAAAGAAAAAATAAAATAAAATAAAAAGAACACTTAAAAAAAGAAAACGATAAGGTAAAGAAAATACTAGTAGAGGCAGGCAAGGTAGAGAAAATAGTACTGAATTGTATTTTTTATTTATTTTACTTTTTTAAAGATTTTATTTATTTATTTGACAGAGAGAGATCACAAGTAGGCAGAGGCAGGCAGAGAGAGAGGCCGAAGCAGGCTCCCGGTTGAGCAGAGAGCCCGACGTGGGCCTCGATCCCAGGACCCTGAGATCATGACCTGAGCTGAAGACAGAGGCTTTAACCCACTGAGCCACCCAGGTGCCTTGAATTGTATTTTTTAAATTAATTTATATATTTATTT